>APFE031666076.1:38403-59784 GCA_000404065.3 Pinus taeda
AACATTATTGTTCAAATATAGTTGTTACTTGAAATTATGTCTCTACATTGCTCTCTATTTAAGCCTTTGCCATGGTCTGCCTCTTCATCTGGTCCTGATGATGAATCACACTTGTTGGTTGGAGAGCTGTTGACCAAAAAATTATCTCATGCGATTTCTATCGGAAGACTTTGTTTAATTCATTATGGATCATAGAAGCTTGAATACAAAAAATAGAAAAAACATGTTTGTCAAGGAAATCATCATCAATAGGAATTACTTCACCATGATTATTTAATCTATAAGGATAATCATCTACAACATTAGATTTTCTTGGTCTATCAATAATTGTAACATTGAATTCTTGTAATAAAAGCAACCACCTAGTCACTCTACCGCTAGTTAAAGGTTTATTCATTAAATATTTTATAGCAGAATGATCAATATGCACATAAACTTCATATCATGTAATGTAATGTCTGAATTTATTAATAGCAAAAATAAGGGCTAAAAATTCTTTCTCAGACACTGTATGGTTTAATTCAACAGGTGACAATTTTTTATTGATGTAATAAATAACATAGGATTGTTTATTCTCCTCTTGTCCTAAAGTTTTGCCAATGGCAGTGTCTGAGGCATCGGAGGAAATGTGAAATGGCAGGGACTAGTTTGGTTCTCTCAAAATTGGTGCCTATACTAATTTTTCCTTCTATGCCTCAAACAATTGTTGGCAAGTTGTGGATCAGGAGAATCCACTATCCTTAGCTAATAATCGAAAAAGGGGGGTAGCAATCTTGGAAAAATTCTCAATGAATCTCTGGTAATAACCAGCATGTCCCAGGAAGCCTCTCACTTCCCTTTGTGTTTTTGGTGCAGGCAGACGAAAAATAACTTCGACTTTAGTGAGGTCTACCTGGATACCTTTATCAGAAACCAAATGACCAAGAACCACTCCTGCTTTGCACATTAACCTACATTTTTTACCACTCAAAGCAAGATGAGCCTCTTGGAAATGTAAAAGCACTTTTTCTATATTTTTAAGAGCTTCATCAAATGAGTTACCAAACACAAAAAAAATTGTCCATATAAATCTCAACACATTCAAGATCAGCAAAAATAGCCAGCACAACCCTCTGAAAGGTGGCAGGTGCATTACACAACCCGAAAGGAAGCACTCGATAAGAAAATGTACCCCAAGAGCATGTAAAGGTAGTTTTGTCTTGATCTGAGGGTGCGATATTGATTTGGTTATACCCACTAAAACCATCTAAAAATGAAAAGTACTTTTTACCAGCAAGAGTATCTAGAACCTAATCAATGAAAGGAAGGGGAAATTAATCCTTGAGAGTGGTTTTGTTTAATTCTTGATAATCAATGCACAATGCCATCTCCCATCTTTCTTAGGGACTATCACTAATGGAGAGACCCACTGACTGTCAGAAATGGGATAGATGAAATTAGCATCTAAGAGTTTTTGTAATTCCTCTTTAACAATATCTCTTAGCACGTGATTCATTCGTCTCTAGGGTTGTCGGACAGGTCAGGCTCCCTCTTGGATATAGATATATGATGAGTACAAGTCTCAGGAGGAATTCCTTTCATATCTTCGTAAGTCCAAGTGAATGCATGTAGGTCATCTTGCAACAAGGTAACAAGCTGATCTTACTGAGATGAATCTGGATCTAAGCTAATGTGTAGAGATTTTGCTAGACTAATTTCAACAAGAGTGGTCTCGGGCTCAAGCGTTTAGGAAGATGGTGCTACTGTATGGAATTAGGAAGGCTGGGAATTAGAATTTTCTTGAAAATCCAGACTAAATATTTGATGAAGTGTGTCAAAGTTAGGCATAATGTCTAAATTGTTCAAGAAATATCGTAATTCACCCTCCTGCGTAGACTTAGTATGATGATGAATCAAAGAAATAGATCGTGTCTCCTCATTACTGTTGTCATAATCTAAAGTGTCCTTGAATTCCCGAATAGGTTTAGCAGGTGGATATAAGGTGAAATTTTTCCTAAAGTCTCCATGTGAAATGTACATATCACCGGATGATCTAGGTGGATGTTGGTGGCCACCCACCTATCCCACTTGGACCCCCACAACTGTCTCTTTCAGTTTTTCAGTTTCTGTAATTGTAGCACAATTTATTAATTTTAGCAGTTTTTTGGGTCCTAAACTTCCAGAGTCGTTTTGAGGCCCTAAACGACTTTTTTTGGGAAATCTGGGAGCAACATGATTCGCTAGACAAATGTTGCTCTTCCCAAAGTTATAGTTCTCGGATAGATCTCTCTAACGAGCTATTGTACATGTCAAACAGAGATCGGGTGCCAAAGTTACGACCCCGGGAAATTGATGTACCAATTTAACCAAACGAGGCCCACAATTTGGCATTTCATCTTCTAGGGTTAGGTTTTGGGATGTTAAGGGTTTTCCATTGTTTCTAAACAATAAATAGGCTTTTGAGCCTCATTGTAACACAGTTCATAGGCATGTAGCTGCCACATCTCTTCGCAAAGATAAGCTACCATCGCCCTAGTTGGTTTATTTCCATTTCTATTTGTAAGCAGATTTAAGTGTTTTACAATAATGAAATGAAGTATTATTTCCACTACATATATGTGTTTATGGTTATCTCTGTAATTTTTTGCATTCCTGTTTAAATCTAGATCAGTGGTATCAGAGCGATTTGCGTTTTCTCTTTTTTTCTTTGCATCTCCCCAACGAGGTCGGAATATAAGGTGTTAGGGCTTGAACTGGTCGAACCTTTGTAAGACCAGCCTCGCAAATCTCAACGGCCTCCCATGGCGGATGAAAAGAAGGACGAGGGGACAAGAGATCCTATCAAAATCTTGCTCAAAGAAGCACTCGAGCAACAAAGGAATGCGATGATGGATAGCTTTGCTCAAATCCTTCAGCGGCTACCTAGAGGCAACGCATTGGCTTCCTTGGAAACGCCACATTGTTTAAGGTACAAGTTAATTTTGAAATCCCCATCTTCGAGGGTCAAATAGATGTAGATGTGTAGATAAATTGTTAAATCTGCTAGATGGGTATTTTTCTATTCATGAATTTTCGAGTCAGGAAAAGATTGTTTTCACCAACTCCCCACATCAAGGACTAGTGGGAAACCTACTGCGAGCAGAAGAATGAAAGTACAGGCTCACTATTTTTAGCTGCAGCCATTTTGGATTCATTATGGGATGCTGTCAAGGGGCAGTACTACCCTGTCAAAAGCTAGGAGGACAAATACATCGAACAGACCACACTGCGTCAGGTAAGGGACCAAGATGTGCCGGAGTTCACAAAAAATTTTCATACCCTTCACACACAGTTAGGTATCAAAGATTCTGAACTGCATCTAGTGCTCAAATATCGTGGCTGCCTACACAGATACATCTAGGAAGAGATGGAGTTCCTGAACATCTCCTCACTTGGCACGACATACCGATACGCTGTCAAAATGGAGCAAAAGTTCAAACAGAAGAAGCGAGACTTTGGATATGCAAATCCGAAGACCAAAGGACAAAGCCAAGGCGGGGTGGCCCAAGACAACCCGTTGAAGCCATAAGAAGAGAACAACACCATGAATTCAAAGAAGGACACAGGAAAGTGGTGTGAGTTCCATAAGAGTCCCACTCATAACACGAGTGTAAGACCAAGCAATCACTAGTGGCCGAGTTGAAGCCTTCAGAATCAGAGGCATGTTTCGACCCTGAGTCAGAACCCAACAAGGGGAATGGAAAAGGGAAGCAGATCGTTGATGCGGAGCCCAACGTCACTGTTGCCACCGCCAAGATCCAAAAGAATGAGCCCAAAGACCCAGAGGAGGGGGAGCATCTTTTCCACTCACAAATGTGGGTGAAGGGTTTGTCACTGCAATTCATTGTCGACAATGGCAGCCAAAAGAACCTCATTTCAGCAGAGGTCGTGAAGCGGTTGGGCCTACTAACTACACCACACCCGCAGCTGCACAGTATCGGGAGGCTTCATGAAGGATGAGATCTCAAATTTCGCTAGTAGTGCCGTCTTCCCTATAGCATCAAGCCCTTCACATACGAGGTATTGTGTGATGTTACACCTCTGGATGTTTGTGATATATTATTATGTCAGCCATACTTATGGAGGCAACATGCTGTGTATGAATCAAGGCCCCGTGTTGTTATTATTTCTTTGGGTAATTCATTATATAGGATACCAGAGGTAGCCCCACCTACTACCACCTCTTTGATCACTGCCAAGAAAGGTAGCAAGCTCATCTTCCAGACTAGGAAATTCATTTTCTGTCTGGTTTGCTCCCAAAGTAAGGGGAAGATCGTCACCACATCCATGACACCCACAAAGGGTTCCTCAACGCAACAACAACAACAGAGGGATACAGTCATGAAAGAACACAGGAGCAACTTCTCCTCACCCACAGGGGTACCACACAAGCGTCAGGTGGGCAACAAAGTCTGGTTGCATCTGCAGAAAGAACACCTTACAAAAGCTCATCAGAAGCTCTGACCATGCCGACATGGTCCTTACACCATTACCAAGGCTGTGGGAAATAATGCTTTAGAGCACAACATTCCTCCATTCATTTTCCTGCACCAAGTGTTTAATGTGTACCACCCTCGACCATGCTTCCCACCATTACTAGACACATCAAGGATTGTAGAACAGCTCACCAGGGACCAAGTTCAATAGATGGAGGAACTCAACGCAATGGGAACCATTGCTTCCTAAGGTGGGAGGAATGATCTAGGTGGATGTTGGTGGCCACCCACCTATCCCACTTGGACCCCCACAACTGTCTCTTTTAGTTTTTCAGTTTCCGTAATTGTAGCACAATTTACTATTTTTAGTAGTTTTTCAAGTCCTAAACTTCTGGAGCCGTTTTGAGGCCCTAAACGACGTTTTTTGGGAAATCTAGGAGAAACTTGGGTCTATAAACCATTGTTTCTCTTCCCAAAGTTATAGTTCTCAGATATATCTTTCTAACGAGCTATTTTACGCATCAAACGGAGATCGGGTGCCAAAGTTATGACCCCAGGAAAGTGATGTACTAATTTACCCAAACAGGACCCACAATTTGAAGTTTCATCTTCTAGGGTTAGGTTTTGGGATGTTAAGGGTTTTCCATTGTTTCTCAACAATAAATAGGCTTTCGAGCCTCATTATAACACAGTTCAGAGGCATGTAGCCGTGACATCTCTTATCATAGATAAGCTACCATCGCCCTAGCTGGTTTATTTCCATTTCTCTTTGTAAGCAGATTTTAGTGTTTTACAGTAATGAAATGAAGTATTATTTCCTCTGCATATTTGTGTTTATGGTTATCTCTGTAATTTGTTGTGTCCTTGTTTAAATCTGGATCACCGAAGTGACATCCAATATAAGCATCGGCCGTGGCAAGCCATGATCATCCCAAAAACAAATGATGTCCTCCCACTGGATTCTTTAGCTAAAGCACAACAATATTTGCGGGTTATTCCCATGAATCTATAGAGATAATGACATCATCCAATACTCCATCGGACTTGATTTTAGATCTTTCTACACGTTCAAGCACAGTGGGTGTAGGACGAATATGGTCCAACCCAAGTTGTTCCATGGTTTGCCTGGTCATAACATTGATGGTTGCCCCTAGGTCTATTAATACATTAGAGACAAGGATATCACCTATCTAGACATAAACAATTGGGTTTCCAAGATTTGTATATTTCTCCATTGATACACATCATGTCATTAACTCGGCCGCTCTACCAACAAATTGAATGGTTTGAGGTTCTACTTCTTCTTCCTTGGATTTTTAAGACATAACTCCCTAATGATCTTTGTGCAGATGGGAATTTCTCTAATATCCTGAAGTAAAGGAACCTTTATGCAAATATTCCTTAACTCTAAAGCTAGAGTGGACTCGAGGTCACTCTTCTCCATAACCAACCTCTCTGGATAGGGAGGCTAGTTTGAAGAAGATGGTGAATATGAAGGTACACGAATGGGCTGAATGGTGACATTGTTTTTCGAATGATCAAGAGTTGCCTCCTCATTTTTCTCCTCAATGATCACCATGGTTTGTTTTTTCTTTTCTGGTTTAACTACCCTTCCTAATCTCAATTGAAGCTCATTTATCCCAACCGGCAAGGTTTGATAGGTAGGATAAGGGGACAGTCCAACCGAGTGAATTAGTTATTCTGCCTTATTATTAGGATTCGGTACCTGTTGAGCAGGTAGTTGAGGTGGTCTAAATGGTGGTAGCATTGGTTGACTCTACTGAGGTAGAGAGGGAAAATATGGTTGTGACATATGGTGTCATGCATATGAAGGAGGATATGATGGAATCTTAGTAGGATAGGAATGATATGAATGGTTTGGACCTCTCCATCCTTATTGCCAAGGTTGAGAGGACTGCCCATGGTGAAAATGGTTTCTATTCTGCCAATTTTGAGAGTGATAATTATTATTATGATAGGAATATGGAGGTGCATTATAACCATAAAAATGTGGTTCATGAACCATACCTGCACATACATGTGGCCAGTTCCTTCGCTCTCCCATGCCATGTAATGGCTCAGGTTTAGAACGCTCTCCTTCAAATACAACTTTCAATCCAGGTATGGAGGGGCATTCCTCAGTGGCATGGTTCTCTGCACAGATCACACATTTATTAGCACTCTTTATATTAGTAGGACACCCTTAAAGGATGTTTTTTCATACATTTTGGACAAAAAATAGACAATGAGTCTTGTTCGTTTTCTAGTTTTTGCTGAAATTTAAAAGAGTCTATTTGTTTGCTAATAGTATTCATTATTTCAATTTTCATATTTTCCATTTTATTCTCCAAGCCAATAATCATAGCAACTGTAGATCCCAGTTTGTTAGTTCTGCTTCAACCTCTTCTAGTGGATCTAGATTGATTTCGTAAGAACTTCCTACACAAGTCACAAATTTGTTCAAAAGTTTTTTGAGCAATATCTCCTTGTCCTAACAAATTCAAATTATGTCTAGAATCCTCAGTAAGCCCTCATAGGAACAAGGTTCGAATGGTACTTAAATCAAATTTGTGTTTAGAACTTTGGAGTATATACAAAAATCTCTCTAAGTAGTCCTCCAAATTATCATCATCACCTTGTACAATGGTGAAGATGTCATCTCGCATTTCTCTAGTTTTACAATATTCCTAATATTTATTCAAAAACACTCTCTTCATTTTATCCCAAGAACTTATAGTGTTTCCTCCTAGTCCCATGAACGAGCATAAGATTCAATCCTTGAGAGTTGTAGGAAACAATTTTAATTTTTGGGCATCTGAAGAATAATCATAACTCCTACATAGTATATCAAACTAAAAAAGGAATGAATCTAGGTATTCATGCACCTTACCATGAAAATGTGGAAGATATGATGGTGAAATATTCTTCATTTTCACATTCACTTCAAAATTCACTATTGGAAATCCAAAAGTGGATTGCTCTTCATCTACCTGCTTCTCGTCAGTCCCCTCTTCTTAGTCTTTATGATTAGCCATTTTTTTCCTCCAATCGAACCATTTCCAGAAGATGAAGGTTTACTATTGCTGAATTGGACTTTTCGATCATCGTTAGTTGCCTTCTTCCCCTTCTTGGGTTGTGTCACACCTGAATCACTATTTCCAGAATCCAAGTGGACCATTCCAGTGTGATGAGTATGGGTATGCTTGGACTTTCTACCTGCAAAAGAAGGTCTAATATAAGAAGAGTTTTCAGATTTTTCAGTGTTTCGTCAAACCTTATTGGGCTTTGGACCCCTACCTTTCTTAGGCATTCATTTTAAAAATCAAACCCAGAAAAACAAAATCCAAATGTTGGAAAGAAAAGAATCAGTCAATTGTTGTAAAGAATAAAAAAGTAGTGCTTGTAAAATCCTTAAAAAAATGGAAGCATACTGCAAAAAAAATAATAGCAGATTTACCCTTATTGCAGAAAATGGAAGGTTCTTACCAATTTCAAATCACCTCCCCAACAACGATGCCAAAATGTTGGGTGCAGGAATTGTGGTTAAGTAGACTCCTTCAACACATAATTGTCAACCTGGGGGTTTCATAAACTTAGAGGCGAAGCACAGGAAATGCTAGAAATGATATGAACTTTTCCTAACTCTATTCCTACTTCCTGAATTACAATCTTGTAGAATTGAAAAGAAAAGATCTCCTGGCAATTTACACCAAAGAAATTCTAGTGCTGGAATATGAAGGAAAGTACTTTTACGAAGAAATAAATAAAAGAAACTTTCAAAATATTGTAAGTAATCTTGATTAATTGAAATGGCAATCTATGTCCATCTTTAGTATAGTTGTATGTCAGGTTAATAATTGGATCCTTAAAGATATTTGACTCCTTTATAGATCTTTCTCCCTGCACCAAGTTGTTATTCCTGTACTCTTGAGATATTCTTGCACTAGTACGGAACAAAGTTTATATGTTGGAAGTATATTCTACACTTGTATTGAATATTTTTGTCCTCATGCAGGGGCTCTAAGTCTTAGGACTAGAGCACTTTGTTCCTGTATCAGGATATTGATTCATGTACCGGAACAAAGATTCTTGCGCCAAGTTTTCAAATTTCTTTCATAAAAGAATAAAGAGTGTGTTAACTTAAGAAAAGGATCTGCAAAGGTGAACAAATCTTTGAAATAGCTTTCACAAACAAAAATATGCTTCAACCCACCTTAACTTCAAAATAAGAATTAACTTCAAAATTCATAGCACACTTTTCTTCAATCGAGGAACTCTTTCACGCAACTAAAGAAATCATCTAGTTGTGACAGCAAGCTTTATCCCTGTAATAGTTATTCACATAAATATGATCTTCCTTTTTAATATTTTTAAATCAGAAAGGTTGACTTTGAATAATTAGATGTGGAGTTCAATCCTTTCCTTAAAAGTGTAAAGTGCAGGTACAGATTAATGCGTTATAACATCATTCATTCCTTAATTACTATATTTAATCCAGAATATCAAGAATACTTCTAAAGGATGAACATTCACTTGCAGAAACACATCAAAATCCTTATGGCAGAAAAGAATGAAAGACTTCACTATAATGAACCAAAGAAATCAAATTGCAGAACTGTAAATGCACTAGTGCAAGAATAACGTGCTTGCATGATCTAGGCAGAAATAATACTAAGCTTTGAAAAGAAAAATTACAAGAAGGTAAGATCAAACATAGTTAAGCATGCACACCACGGATCCATCACGCAATGGCTATAAATGAAATCGAACCTGAACTTTGTGAAAGAATAGAAGCATCTATTTAATTCATGCCTTGCATTAAAACAAATTCAACACACCTTTAACAAGAGAGAAGAATGCAAGGGAGAATGAGCTGGGTTGGTTGGGCCCTAGCCAACCAACTCGTTTCCCTATTTAAGAAACTTGGAAACTCAGTTCTCAACAACACATCAACATAGAATTAAAACACAAGACTGAAAATACATGGTGGAGTCCCTTTATATTAAATTTTAGAATCAACAAATGTACATGATGAATCGAATCCAACATAGAACGAGGGAAATACCAACAAAATTACAAAATGCCACAATTACAGTAGCATTGCTATCGCTCCATTTCCTATCTGAATCCTACATTATATACATCCCTTTAGGCCTGCGGACGCAACAAAATTACATTTAGCATTATGATCTAAGCCTTTCGGCTGTAACAAAATAACAACAACATTACGTTCTAAGCCTTTCGACTGTAACAAAACACTAAACTTAAGCATTCGGCTGACGACCTGATCTCTATCATATCCCCAACTTATCTACTCTCTGAGCCCAACTCGAGATGATCAATTCTGAACAAGATGTTTGTGTTAGATAGTGAGTTGTCATGGAAGTTTAGGATTCGCCCTATTTACACTCGACCATGCTAAAGAAATGATTAATACATTTCTTACCAAATACTTTAGGAAATAAGATTTAGTTGCAAAGAATACTAAAGGTATAAAATATATAAAAATAATTAATTAAGTACATTTGTAACCCTTAAATATGAAATATAAAGTTAGTGCAGGAAAAGGAATGATTCTTGGAATAGTGCAGGAATAAGGAGGTTGTGAGGTTAAAACAAAGGTCTAAGGTTATGAATTTGAAGTAGGAAAGGGGTTAAAAATGAAGCAATTTAGCCTACCAATAGTGACCATAATGATTCTTTCTCCTTGAAACTTTCTGAGTTGTCTTGGATCCCTTTCCCCGAGTGTGCCTCTGATAAGTGTTTTGTGGAACCCTCACTATCGTTGAAATGTGATGAAGTGCTCTCATCAGTTGTCGTTGGTTGGTCACTAGCTTTTTTGGAGCATTCCCCAACTTCCTTTCTGGCATACCCAAGTCCTGCATAACAAGGCAATTCCTCTACTTTGATGGGGTTCATAATGCCTTGGACATTAATGTCGAGGCCCTTTCCTTGATACCCCATTTTCTTCAAAAATTTCGATCCAATTCCTACAGTATGTCTCTCAAAAGCAGCGAAGTCATCATCATGAAAAGTACATGAAATTTAAGAATCACTTTTTACCTTAGGTTGGTTATGATGCAACTTTTCCGAGGTCTCCTCCTTAGCTTGTAACTAGTATTTCAACCTTTGTTTCTCCTTCTCTACTTCTTGTAGGAGTCTCCTTAGTTGAAAATTATCTGCCTAAATGCTTTGGTTTATTTCTTCGAGTTCTTGGATCCATGCCACATTTGGTGCCCTTTTAATCTTTGGTACAACACATGCTGAAATTTTTGTCTCATCGCCTAAATCGGAACCTAAGTCAATGCATCCATATGTTGCCATCCCAAAATCTACAATCTTCATTTCTTCACCTAAATCTGACCCTAGGTCAATTGGCCCACCCCCTGCAAATCCCGAAGTTGTGACCTTCTCATCCTCCTCTAATTCATACTCTTGATCTTCTTACATGGTTGCAACTGTCTTCTACTTCTCTTTTCTGTCATTACTCTTAGATCTCAATTCTGGGTGCAGTATGCATCAATTCTCCTCATCATGCCCTTCTTTCTCACAATGAGTACAAGAGGGATTTTATCCTCTTCTCTTAGCTGTTGCAACCCTTTTTGGTTGGCCATCTTGTTCATGCTTCCCCCTCCTTTCAATATGCATGACCTTCACACTAGCGTCATCAAGAGTTTTAGGTTCAAACAATAATAATGAATGACTTAGATTACCATGCAAAGAGCCAATATATTTCATCTATGTCTCAAGAGTGTCTAGTGGAACATTCAATGCTAGAGATTGTTTCCTAATCTCCTCTGTAAAACTATGAACATTTTGACCTTTACTTTGTTTCAAATGTTTCCATTCCATCATGGCTTTCTGTTTGTATCCCAATGGGTAAAACTATCCCCTTAAAGCAAAAATGAACTCATACCAGGATGAAATAAGTTTATGACTATTGTTACCACCTTGTTGCAGCTTGCCTTCCCACCAGCTGAGAGCAGTACCAGTCAATCGAAGGGATGCTAGATGGATCTTGAATTCATCCTCTTTGATTTGTTGTATGCAACAATAAACTTCAACCTACCTTATCCAATTATCTAGCTTTTATGCATTAGATTCTCCAGTAAAAACAACTAAATCAAATTTGACATCTAGTTAAAAAAATTGATTTTTAGATGTTTTCCTAGATTCATGTTAGAGTGATGAGAAGAAGAAGAAGAAGAAGAACTATAAGTAGAAGATGGAGAGGGGGGAGGCTCTTCTCCTCCATGATTTACCTATGCATGGCCATCTAGCTCTTTCTTCTGAGGCTTGATTGTCTTCTCATACTCGGCCAATAGCTTATCAACTTTCTCCGCCATGTTGTAGAAAATCTTGTGATAGTTTCATTCTTCTTCCCATTGAGCTTCCTCATCTTCCATGTTTCGTCTTCATGGTTCACACCCTGCTTCACAATCAAAAGACTTAAGTTTTCCTTCACCTCTTTGGAGCTTGTTCCTGGTTAACATTCACTCACGCAACTCGCATCAAGTAGACCTTATCTAATATCAAACTTGATCCAGATCTTTTAACTTCAAGGATGCATTTATAATTGCATATAACAGAGCATATTAACAATGAAACTTAAACCACATGAAAAAAGAGGAAAAACATAATCAAACATGAGATCAAGACACAACAATTTTCTTACAAAGTTCACCCAATGTGGGCTACGTCTCTAGACCTTGCTCAATAGTGGGCAGGCCATCTTTTATTAAGTGGCATCAAATAAATCAAGTACAAGAAACATTACGTAAATGCTCCTTATACCTCCAATCTAGAATATGGCCTAAAAATGGAGAGCCCAGCTACTAAAACTGACATCACCACTGAATTCTTGGTGAAAAATAATGTAGAAACAACAATAAATTTGTCAAATTCTGACAAAGTCACTCTTGGCCCTCTAGGGAATCTTTAGAGAATCCTTCTAACACCCCCACTCAGGTTTCTAGGCCCTTGGTCTGCTCCTAGTTCTACTCAGCATGGTTCCTCCTCTCAGTTCCACTCCTTGTCCGCTGGTTCCTCCCCCGTCGAATGAGAAAAGGCAAGCTTAAATAGTGTAGAGGTGGCAAACTTTACAAAGCACTCCACCTTGGTGCTTTTGTTAGCACAGAGAGGTTGAGGTGGGGAGGTTGAGGCTTCCAACCCCGTCGAACCCCCACCTATGGAAATTTGTTTTAACCGTGTATTAAATTTGGAGGGGTTTGTTGTTACCACTGGAATTTGTTTTAACTGCTAAAACTTTAGTTAAACCATTGACTATTAATATAATCTGCTTTTGGGTGGATATTTGAGATCGCCCAGTGGGGGCCAGTCATGTGGGTTGGGCAGGCTCAAGCCCCACTTGTCTTGGATTTTGGTTGCTATTTGGTTGGTAGGGTTCACACCATGTGGCCAACCCAACCTTCATATGCCATATATAATATCCAGAGTAGGGGTGGTGGGGGTGGCAAGTCACTCCCCCCATAATTATATTTTTTGGGTTTTTATATAACCAACCCATTTTGTCCAATTTTGCCGCGTTTATGGATTCATAGACAAATTAACCACCCTACAATTTTCTTATTCTCGGGAGCCAAATTCCATGCATTAGCTCTCGGTCAATTTGTAGGATCCTTAAGCCTACCACTTGTCCACTTTGACAAAAACTTTGACCAACTATATCTTGACCATATAAACTCAAATCTGAGTGTCATTTGCACCTTTGGAATTAGGGCGACGAGCACTATGACTTGGTCATGGTTTTTCTTCCATCTGAAGACTTCTATTTTTGAGCTATTTTCAGGGCCACTTGTATTTCTGGATTCTCCCAATCACTACCACTACACGTCACTATATTTAACTGCTCATGAATGAATAAGCATCAGGGCTCATATGTAGCCAATCATACATCATGCTACTTCCATGTTCCAAACTACTCACAATGTTGCAACCATCTGGCACTGCTATCAATTGATGGCATAAAAGCAAGTGCCTCAGGTCATCCCTATGGCCTACTACCAATTCTCTCAAACTATGCCCTCGAAGAGCTACCAACATACGTGTAAACACTACTGCTTAGCTATTCAAACCCTGCTATCCATCCTTACATCAATATGTTGTACAACTAGATGATATTTCCTTCAAAATCTACGTCCCTTGAAGAAAAGTCTAGGGCTAATTTAGACCAACAATAGAAGCCCTAAAGGGATTCGAGAATCTTATTCAACAATCGCAAGTGAAACCAAATATATGAACCCAAAGTGATGTCTAAACATTTCACTATCTTGCCTTAGTTGACCAAGAGTTTCAGAGCACATAAGATCAAATGTAATGAGAATTTTTGTATGCTTGAGAGGTGTTTTGGATCTTTATTTTATAGGCATTTGTGTGGACTAAAGAGGGGATTCATGTAAACTTTGGAGGAGGAATTTTAGGAAATGTAAGCATTTAATTGTTGCAACTTATTTAATTTCCATTATATATCAACTTGGACCCTAAGCAAAGCCCATGTACCCTTTATAATTAGGAATTAAGTTATTCAAGGGTTAACTTGTCCACTCAATAGAATAAATAACCTTTAATAAACTTATTTAAATATTTGTTTTAAAGATTATTCCTAGAAATATTTTTAATTCTACTACAATTTGAAATCAATGATTGGCTTAGTGTATATGGTCATGCTTGGTTGTGAAGTCAATGATTGGTTTATTGTCTTTGGTTCTTCAAGTTATTCAACTTATACATAATGAGATTGCAACGAGAATAATTGTCATATATTAATAACTGTAGGAGGATTAATCATAAGGTGTCATGTCACAACCCTTTGGGGTTTTAGCCCACAAAGTTGGGTCTTCAACTTCAAATGTGAATATTTCTCAAACCAGGAGGAACAACAAGGCATACCACATAAAAAAAAATCATCTCTTCGAAGAGAATCTAATGACCTAGATCTCCAACCTAACTCAACGATATGATATTTCAAAAACCCTCGACAAAGTTGGGGTACATCATCAGTTCAGGGAACCCAAAACCTAGGACTTGGGTTTTCAACCATCCAACAACGGAGCTGCCAACTTGATGTAATCTAACAATTACTAGGAAGCATTTATTAACCATTTGACATCAATAACTAGTGTTTTTATTCAAAGTCAAACTTGGTCAACTCTAGGGGTTGACATCAATGACAACACCATCCTACAATACCCCCCTTTGTCATTGATGGAAACACACATACTCCTTTTGCGAGTACAACTCCCCCTAACAGCATGCTTCATCTTCTCCTCATGATTTCAATCTCCTTCTTAGGTTTTTCTCTCCCCCTTTGACATCAATGGCAAAGGGTGACTCCCCCTAACAATCTGCCTATTTCCTGTGGACATGTTATCTACCTATGCTCTCCCTGATGAGAAACTTTCTTCTGACACTAGAAATCTCTGTGGAACTATAATCCTTTAACTGTTCTGCTCCCCCTAAACCTATTATACATTTGACACAATTGTCTTGTAGTTGTTATCTTGTCCATGTTGTCTATTTCTTAATGGTAGACCTGTACCACATACTACTATATGGACTCCCCATATTCAAAATTCAAGGAGTCGTTGAGCCACATTGTTCAAAATAGTTTGTGACCCAATGGGCCATCTTTACTAGTGTCATTATTTGAAGCAACTGTTAATTCCTCATAACCTTTTGCTTTTACAAACCCTGAAATAATAGTTGTTGAGACCTTCTTATCTGCTTGATCTTCTTCTTGTGTCTATTTCCTCTTCTAGTTCTTCCTGCAATCTCAAGGCATGTGCCCATAGTTATGAAACTTGAAGCATTCAATGTTGTCCATAGGCAATTCCATCTAATATCTACAATCACAAGCTATATGGCCATAGTTATGGCATTTGAAACATTCAATGCCTAAGCCATCTAACACAAATTCTCTACTAACAAATACATCATGAAACCTGTCTCGCCATCTTGCAAACTTGCTTTGTGGATGATAATGGTACCTCCTAAATACTTCACAATACCTAACCATATGTCCATTGTTAGTACATAAAAAACAATAACCATTAAATGAATGTGCATACCTAGATGATTCATTTGGAAGTGGTGGTCCTTGATAATTGTACCTATCAACATCTTTACAAACCTTAACCATATGTCCAAATATAGAACATGAAAAACAATAACCATTAGATGGATGAACATACCTGGATGATTTTCTATACTCCTTCTTCAGAGGTGGTGCCATAGTCTTTTGTTGTTCTTTTTCCTTGACTACTATGGTATCATTTCTCGGAGTTACAACATTCTTCTTTGGTTTAGTCTTCCTCTTAATCTCATTGTGCAAATATGTGGAGCTTGTACCTCCATAAATTGGAGCCTTACTTGTTCTTTTTGTAAATTCTTTATCTGTCCCATCCATAACCTGTAAATGGTCCTTTTCTTTGAGCTTGTTGATCTCATTAAGCACTGCATCATGTTCTTCTTGCTTTTGAGTAAGATCTTCACGAAACCATATTTTCAAGAACTCCCTCCTTTTTTCTGCTTCTTCAACCTATAGCTTGAGAAGAGTGGTCTTCTCTACTTCTCTATTGAGAACCTGTATCTATTCCTTATGCTTCTCATTTTCAATCCTGAGCCTACTTATTTCTTTTGAAGATGTTTCTAATTCCTTTTGCTTCTGGTCAACTACAAAAATATACCTTTCATTATATTCCTTTAATTGGTTTGCCAATACTTTCTTTTCCATTTCGACTTCCTGTACTTGTTTCTTAAGCCTATTAATATTTGTCATGGATATGTCAAATTCTTGTTGCTTTTGATTGAATTCAAATTTTTTGTCTTCTTCCAGCTACACTCTAAGACTACTGATAATTTCATTTTTTTTTTCAGATTGTATGCTTCTGTGATTCATGATATAATGCTTAGATCTTCAGGAGAAATCACATAGATAACAAAGATAACATGGAATTTATTGTTGCATTTCTAGGATTTATATATTTTTGGTCTGTTGATCTTGCTCCTCATCGTGGTCTTGATGATGAACCTAGATCTAGGTTCGGATCGCATCAACCCTTTGTTGTCTATGTAATTTCTCCTAAAGATGTGAGCATTAATTTCATTTTTCTTATTGATTTCTTCAACACATTCTTTTGTTGTTTCCAATTTTTCTTCTAGAAATTTTTCCTTTTCCCTTTGACTTTTAAGTTCTTTATTAACTCTGACCACTTCATTTTGAAATTCGGTCTTACTCATTTTTTGAACTTCTTCACTATCATCATTAGGATCCACATGATTTTCAAGATCCATCACTTGATCTGCATGCTTCTTTGAGTAGAGATTATGAAGTATTTCCCAAAGAATTTTGGCTATTGAACTTTGAACAATGTTTGCTTTTACGGAATTTGGAAAAACATTAAGAATGACATTCAAGGATTTTATAATTGTACCTTTTAGCTTTGTCAGTAGACGTGTATCTAGAAACAATTGATTTCCATACATTATGAGCTTGAAAATGGATTTCCATTCTCGATTCCCATATCCAGTAATTATCTTCATAAAATTCGGGAGTTGGTGCTCCATACTGATTTTCTTTAGATGTTATTGTACTTGTACCTTCTCATGCATCCTTCAAATTATTGGCAACTTGCTTCTTTGACTTTCCCATCTCTATGCTATGATATCTGCCTTCTAGTGGTTATGTTGTTACTAAAGGAACCATGCTCTAAAACCAATTGTTGGTTGGGGGGGGTGAGTTGGGGGGGGGGGGGGGTGGGGGGGAGGGTGGGGGGGGGTGGGGGGGGGGGGATGGGGGGGTGAATTAATATTTCTTAGCAATTAACACTTTTTAATCATTTTCCAAGCATCAGTTAATCTTCAGTTATTATTATTGGTCTTCTTCATATAATCATAAAAAATTATCCACAGTAGACTACATCATACAACAATGCAGAAAGACAAAACAATGGACACAAATATTTTTAGATGGAAAACCCCCTTTGAGTCAAAAACCACCAAACACTTCTTTAGTAATTGTCTTCTCCCTGTTAAAAATATATTTATTACATCAATATTTCAGTCGCAACGGAGGGAGGCGTCAACCCCCTAATTTACATGCTACAACCTGTAAGATGATACTAAACACTAATACCCTATTGCAATTGGAAGGACACCCTTACGCTTTGTACGTCAAGCCACAACCAAACGAGTTCCCTAAAAAAAATTTTACCAGTTGTTGTCAAAAAGAATGCTTCGTCACCTTGAATTTTATTAGCCCAAACTTAAAGGATGCCACACCACCATGTGTAGGCTATGACCTTCCCTACCACCAACCTACCACCCTGAAGTGTTCTCAAGCCACAACCTGAAGGTGACTCCAATCACCTTCCTTGCACAATCCTGTCACCCTTAAGAGTCGGCAGACCATGTTTTATAAATTTTCAAACTGGATCCCCTGTGCTCTAAATTAATATAGTAAATTTGTAAAGAATATGTTGTATATCTTTCAAATCCTGGTAGCCACTGACCACTACACAATTAAATTGATCGTTGCACAATGTTGCACATCAAAGTCACTGCTCAACTACACGTCATTGTCAGTGCTTGCAAAGCTCACTATACATCATAAATAAACCACGGTACTTCTTATCATCAAGAGCTCACAAAACTGGATACCACTGCATGTCACTATACTGAACTTCTCATGAATGAATAAGCATTAAGGATCATATGCAAACAATTATACATCACGCTACTTCCTTGTTCCAAACTGCTCACAATGATGCAACCATCTGGCACTATTATCAAATGATGGCACAAACAAAAGTGGCTCAAGTAATCCCTATGACCTACCAGTTCTCTCAAACTATTCCCTTAGGGAACTACCAACATACGTGTAAACATTGTTGCTCAATTGGTCAAACCCTGCTATCCATCCTTACATCTATATGCTTTACAAATAGATGATATTGTCTTCAAAAATTGCTTCCCTTGAAGCAAAGTGCAGGGATAATTTAGACAAACAGTAGAAGCCCTAAAGGGAGCCAAGAATCTTAGTCAACAATTGCAGGAGAAACCACAGTTCCAAACCCAAAGTGATGTCTAAACATTTTGTTTTCTTACCTCAGTTGATTGAGAGTTTTAGAGCACATAAGATCAAATGTAATGAGAATTTTTGTATGTTTGAGAGGTATTTTGGATATTCCTTTTATAGGAATATTTTGTGGACTAAATAGGGGCTTCATGTAAATGTTGGAGGAGTTCTTTTAGGAAATTTAAGCATTTAATTATTGTAACTTATTTAATTTGCATTATATGTCAACTTAGACACTAAGCAAAGCCCATGTACCCTTTATAATTAGGAATTAAGTTAGACAGGATTGATTTGTCCACTCAATAGAATAAATAACTCTTAATAACTTTATTAAAAGTATTTGTTTTCAGGATTATGCATATAAATATTTTTAATTTTACTAGAATTCGAAATCAATGATTGGCTTAGTGTATATGGTTCTACCTAGTTGTGAAGTCAATGCTTGGTTTATTGTCTTTATTTCTTGAAGTTATTCAACTTACACACAATAATATTGCAACAATAATCATTGTAATATATTGATAATCATAGGAGAATTAATAATAAGGTGTCATGTCACAACCATTTATGGTTTTAGCCCACAAAGCTGGATATTCAAATTCAAATGTGAATATTTCCCAAACCAAGAGGAACCATGGGGCGTACTACATATCAACATAAACATATCTTCGAGGAGAAACTAATGACCTAGATCTCCAATCCAAATTCAATGGTTTGATCTTTAAAAAATCCTTGTCAAAGTAAAAGTACATCCTTAGTCCAAGGAACCCAAACCCTAGGATTTGGGTTGTCAACCATCCAACAGTGGAGCTTCCAACTTGATGTAATTCGATAATTACTAGGAAGTGTTCATTAACAATTTGATATCATAACTGGTGTCTTTAGTCATATTCAAACCTAGTCAACTCGAGGGGTTGACATCAATTTCAACACCATCCAACAACATGGTGCATATATATTATATTATTCTATATTTTGACTTTTTAAAGTATATTTTTTGGTCATTTTTTCAAAGTATATTTCAACTAAACCAAGCATTGCAAATTTTTTATACAACTGTTTCATTCAATTCCACGCTTGGAATAACTTTTTTAAGATGTCACACTTAGAATAAATGATAAAGAGTATATGTACATTGTCATGAGATCTTAAGATTTTTCTTTCTAAATTTATTTCTAACACACAGTTCTATACTCTTCATTCAAAGGAATTGCCCGAATTTTGCAAGGTTTATCAGTGCACTCAGTCATGTATGACAATTCCACATAATATTGTTTTCTATGTCAAAAGGAATTTATTTCTTATGCACAAACTTCGGCCTCAAGTTTCTGTTGGAGTTCTTGGATTTGTGTCTTAACAGACCGTTATGCTAACCTTTCTTCAAACTTTATGTTAACCTTCTTATTTTTAACATCTTATAGCCTGTTTTCGACTTTTACCAAATCTTCCATCACCTGCACCATTGTAGATATTCTTGGTGAAGAAACAAAATTGTGGAAGAGTGATATTGAGAGGTTGATTATTGTTTGCAGGAATTGTTATGAAATACCATGCTTTTCCAATTTTCAATCTAACAAACCCATGTGGCTCTATGACTGTTAAGAATGGTGTCCCCAATATGCAGTCAATAGGGATATTTGACACTACAAACTTCATATTTATTCAATAATCCTTAAAGCAAAGGGTTTCTTGTGGCACCTCATATTGTATATTCAACCGTTTATCCCCGATTCCAATAAATTGTTTGTTTTAATTCTTCCAATACCTAGCCGGTATTTCCTTTTCGTTCAAAACATTTATGTCAGAGCCACTATCAATTAATGTTTTAAGAAAAAACTTCTTCCCTTGAATGAAAAGATTAATCATAACATGAAATTGTTGGTGTTGGATGGTGAGAAATCTCATAAACTTGATAAATCATTAAGCTCATATATTTCAATATTTAGATTCTTGGTTGAGTAGAGAGATCCCATTTCAAAATATTTAACAGTTAAGACCTCTTCAACTTTCTTTCCCTCTCATATCTCTACAATTTTCTTCTTCAATTCCACAATTTCCTTTTACAACAAATTGATTTCATTGCGTAGATCACTTGAAGTGAGCATCTTGGGTTTTTCTCTTCTGTTATGTATGATAAAAGATCTAATATTTTGTTCAAAAGAGGCATCTACAAACAAAGGTTTGCTATCATCTAGCTTACCTGAACTTGAAGAAGTGTTAGGTTGTGATTTTAGCATTGTCTTTAAGAAGGTATCCATAAGATTTTGCTTCATTTCTCCTTCAGGTAGAGCTTTAATTCCTGCTAGAAGGTTTGCCTCATTATCTCAGCTTTAAAGGCCATAAGGACTTTTAGCTTTCGAGGAGCTTCTACTTCATCATATGTAGATTTTGTAGAATAAAATTATGTATATTCATTGTTATAATTATAAAAACTAGGATCCTCGCAATCGCATTCAATAAATAGAACTACTTGTCCAGGATCAGAAGAAAATTCTGAACTAAAACTTGATGTTTCAGTATTATCTTCACAACACCCACAGTTTAAAAGATGAACTTCTTCTTTAACTGGAAATGGTGCATTCAGACAATTATTTGTATTATGGTGGGGTGATTGGGATCTGTTTCATTTGCAATGAATTAGTTGTGATGAATGTGGTTGTGTTTGTTGTGCTTTCTGAACTTTTTCTTGGGATTTCTTTCCTTTGTGTTTTTTGAATTCTTCCCCTTAGGGACAACTTTGGAGGGAGTGGATTCTGTTTGTCATATTTACACTTGGTTTTTTTAGGGTTCATGAGTTTCACCCTTCTCATATTTATATTTATATTTATTATT
>APFE031666076.1:85595-98113 GCA_000404065.3 Pinus taeda
GAGCATGCCTTCAGTTGGTAATTTGGGGCACTACCTCTAGCAAAAGACTTCAGCTTCTTGCCAATTTCGGAAGAGTTCCAGGAATAGAATTTGGGACACTTCCTCTAGCAGAAGACTTCAGCTTCTTGCCAGTTTCGGAAGAGTTCCAGGAATAGAATTGGGGACACTTCCTCTAGCAGAAGACTTCATACTCTTGCCAATTTTGGAAGAGTTCCAGGAATTGCATTAAGCATTCCGAAGTTGGTGGTAATCCTTAAACCATCACAGGTTGAGACCTCCCTTTTCAGGTTGAGATTCTCCCTTTTATGCAGGGTGAGACCTCCCTTTCATGGTTGAAGGTTTCCTCTTCAAAACATTAGGAGCACTTCCTCTAGCAGAAGACTTGAGCTTCATGCCAGACTTGGAAGAGTTCCGGGAACTACACTAAGTGTTCGAGAGTTGGTGGTCATCCTTAAACCATCGCCCTTATACCAACATTTCATAGAGCACATTCAACCTAATGTTGCCATGCATTTTTTTGCACGTTTTGTATTACAGCTCTCTTCTTGGACTCATACATAACCCTTTGGATTAAGGGGGGGAATGTCAGATACCTAATCCTCTAAGGGTTAGTGTAAAATCCAAATAGATTAAGGAAGTCCAAGAGACCTTGGGATGTGGAACCCAATGGTCACACAATGTACTATAAATGTATATCATTTGTTAATAATAAATGTACCCTCATGTTTCATCTTTCATACTCTTTCTTCCATGTGTGTGTTTAACAATGACTATGCTTCAGACGCTCAGAAATTGAAATTATTTCCTGCTACTCTAAAAGGAGTAGCCTTGAGATGGTTCATGGGGTTAGGCTTTGCTTCTACTAAAACGTGAAGCGATATGAAGGAGACATTCTTATCAAAGTATCAAGACTATTGCAGAACTAGGGACATAAGGGAGGAAGTATTCAGAATGACACAAAAGGAGGATGAGAGCCTGGAGGACTATGTAGAGCGGTTCCACTGTAATTTGCAGAGGTATAAACACAGTGATTTAGACCATGAGATCTTGAAGACCATATTTATAAGAGGAATGAGGGACAACTGCCTTGATACCTTGAACCTACTAGGAAAAGGGGACATATCTCAGGGACCATTCGCCGAAATTGTAAAGATCTGGTTAAGATGTTCTAGAGGATCATCTAAGGAAAGAATCTCAATCTTAGATGCCTCTTCTTGAATACAAAAATCTATAGGCGGAGGAGTAACCAGAGTAGATATCAGGAATTTATTTGAAAATTTCAAGACTGATATCCTACGTACTATATCTGCCCAGATAATGACCACACGGATCAAGAAAACACAAGCAGAAGCTGATACACATCTGGCTGTGTTCTGCCCAAATTGTTGGAAGAAACATCCCTTGAGGGAGTGTGAAATGAACAACATCATCTTGTGCAATATTTGTGAGTTGGAACATTCGACGGGTCAATGTCCAGAGATTCCTAGGCTAAAAGCAGTACTTAGAGAATCGAGTGAAGACGTGCAGTCCTCTTATTTCATCACACCTAAGAGACCATGGTAGCCATGACCTCCAGGTATGTCCCAAGATTTTTCTTCTTTCAATTCGTGGAACAATGCATATAATACTCAGCAATATCCATGTAATATTCTGCTCCTTCTTTAGCACAATTTCCTTCACCCTGGAACCAGTGGTCCCCCTCTTCCTCTATCTGATATCCTCCATCTCAACCATACCCTTGGAATTATAACTGGAGGGGCAACGCCCAGAATACAACTTTACCTGGATTACCAATGCAACAACATCTACAATTTCCTCCTTTCCAAACTCCTACTCCTACACTGCTTGTGTGACCCCAACTACCTGTGCAACCTAACCCTAACCCAAACAATAAAGCAGCCCAGGGCATAGAGGCTCTGAATACCTTCCAAACTTACTTGATTACCCCCGTGGGACTTAATGCAATTTAATTGCGATAGGGAAAAGGTAAACCAAATCACTTCCCTATCATTACTGAGGAGGAATGTGAACCTTCTAGAGGAGATATCGTAGATCTTGAGGCGTCTGTTACACCTATAACAGCTGATATAGAGCAAACTGTTACATCTGTAATAGCCAACCTGCGAAGGATTGTTACTCTTGTAACATCCAACTCAGGGTAAGGCTAATACACCTGTAACAGCCGACTCAACTGTTATAACTCTGAATCCTCCACATCCTCAGAGATTAACTGAGCATGGAATGGCCTCACAGCCTGAATCTGATTTTCTTAGGGTGTTACAAAATTTGCATGTACAAATTCCTCTGTTGCACGTTGTTAAAGAAGTACCTATTTATATTAAAACAATATGATATTTGTGCATTAAGAAACCTAGGAGGAAGCCTAAAGACCCTGCTACTATACACGTGATGGGGAAATTGTCTGAATTAATGTCTACTCAACCTCTTCTAAACAAGTATAATGATCCAGGAAACCCTATGGTTACTATCTACATTAATGACCAGCCCATAACTAACACATTGATTGATCTTGGGGATGTCATTATGTGATAACAAAGGATCTATTTACCACCCTGGGGCTACATGGGCTTAGACATACTCCTACTGTACTTGAATTAGCAGACAGGTCCCGTGTCAAACCCGAGGGGGTGTTAGAGGACATAGTAATCACAATAGGCTCCTGGAGGTATCCAGCTGACTGTCTTATCTTACAGTGCAAATCCAACTTGGGGGGACATCCTTTGATGTTAGGGAGACCTTGGATGTCCACTGTAGATGGATTTATAGGATGTAGATATGGATCTATGGTGATCTCAGATGGCTAGGCTACAAAGAATCTTAATCTCTACCCGCCAAAACCAAATGTGGATTTATGTAACCCTTGGTGGGATGAGTTTGAGCCCAAATCAGATCTTTCCCTACTGCTCCTCACTCTGGGGAAAGCCCAGTATTTCAAGGATGAGATAGAAGATGATATCATTAATGGTGTTGTTAGTAACTCACTTTCTGTCGCTTCCATTGAAAATTCAAAGGAGGAAGACGAGGTAGAAGATATAGATTTTGAACGAATGGGAACCACTCTGAATACTGATAGTAGTCCAATTGAAATAGAACCAGGAAAGTTTCTGAACATTAACCCCAACATGACTATTGAGCAAAACCAACTATTGTTACAGCTGTTACAAAAATACAAAAAGGCATTTGCATGGGACTATGCGGATATGAAAGGGATTCATTGCAACCTGTGCACTCACCACATTTATTTGAAAGATGGTTGAAAACTAGTTAGACAACCATAGTGCTGCATGAGCCCTAGGAGGTAGTGAAGGAAGAATTACAAAAAATCCTTCGTGCTAACTTTATTTATCCGATATTTGACAGTCAGTGGGTGTCTCAGTTTGTCATCATTCCTAAGAAGAATGGCAAGTGGAGAGTCTGTGTGGATTACAGAGAACTCAATAAGGCCACTCAAAAGGACCATTTTCCTTTACCTTTTATAGATCAGGTCCTTGACACCCTTTCTGGAAAAAGTTTTTTTCATTTCTAGATGGGTTTAGTGGCTACAACTAGATACAGATTGCACTGGAGGATCAAGATAAAATGAACTTTACTTTCCCTTAGGGAACTTTCGCATATAGAGTACTCCCTTTTGGACTTTGCAATGCGCCAACAACCTTTCAGAGGGCAATACTAGGAGTTTTTTCTGATTTGTTGAATGACTGCCTTGAAATCTCCATGGATGATTTTACACCTTATGGTGATGCTTTTGAAACAACATTAGCTAATTTAGAAAAAGTTTTGGAATTTTGTGTATAGACAAATGTTTCTTTGAGCACTAAAAAATGTCACATGATGATGACAGAAGGAATCGTGCTATGACACTACATTTCTGTTGAATGGATCAAGGTAGACCGTGCTAAAATAGAGGTAATTCTAAAAATTCCAACCCCCAAGGCGCAAATAGAGGTACGTATTTTCTTGGGAAATGCAGGGTATTACATAAGATTTATAGAAAACAAATTCAAAAATTGCATCGCCATTATTTTCTTTGCTCATGAAAGATGTCGACTTTTTGTGGACAGGAAAGTGTGAGCAAGCCGTTTTGAAGCTAAAATGTTGTGTATCAGCAGCTCCAATTTTGTGAGGACCTAATTGGGAACTATCGTTTCACATAGCTACAAATGCATGTGATATTGATGTAGGTGTTGTTTTGGGCCAACTGGAGGACATGAAATCTTATGATATTCACTACATAAGCAAAAATTTGACTGCGGCTGAGCTCAACTACACAATGACCGAGAATGAATTCTTAGAAGTAATGCACGCCATCAACAAATTTCGACGGTATATCACCAGGTATCAAGTATTTGTATACACTGACCACTCTGTCATCCATTTTTTAATGAATAAGTCAATTACCAATGGTAGAATTACACGTTGGTTATTGTTGTTACTGAAATTTGATATCACAATTGTCGATAAACTTGGAAAAGATAATGTAGTAGATGATTTCCTTTATATGTTAGCTATTGATGAAAATTGCATTCCCACTAAGGATTCTTTCCCTGATTAATATCTCTTTGCTATTTCTACTTGCTCACCTTGGTATGCAGATACAATTAACTTGCTGCAGGGAAGTTTCCACAATACTTGTCCTCCAAGGAGAAGAGAAAGATCATACAATAGAGTGCTACCTCTACCTGAATAGATGGGAATCTCTATCACACTGGACTAGATTTCCAGACCAGACATTATGTTAGGGAAGATGAGATCTTTGATATCATTAAGGCTTGTCATGAGGAACCTTATAGAGGGAACTTCGCAGATAAGCAGACAGGATACAAAGTCCTTCCGATAAGGTATTATTGGCCAACAATATTTTAGGATGCTAGGAAGTTCATGAAAGGATGTGGTAGTTTCCAAAGAATGGGATAACCACTGCAATCAGATGAGATGTCGTTACAACCTCAAATCATCTTAGAACCTTTTGAGAAATGGGCCTTGGATTTTGTGGGACCAATTAATCCTTCATCTAGACAAAAATCTTACATCTTGGTCTGCACTGACTATGCGACAAAATGGGTTGAGGCAAAAGCACTAACTAGAGCCACGAAGCAGGCTATTTCAGACTTCCTATTTGAAGACATATTTTTCCGTTTTGGTGTACCTAGGGAGATAGTCACAGATGGAGGGCCCTAGTTTACATCCCATATGATCAAGAAGTTGGTTGAAAAATACAAAATCCATCATAGAATCACAACACCTTATCATCCATAAGCGATGGCCAAGTGGAAAGCACCATCAAAGTCATTGAGGGGATTGTTACCAAGACCGTGGTCAATCACCGAAGGAATTGGGCCGATAAACTTCTAGAAGTGTTGTGGGCATACAGGACTACAAGGAGGAATACCACGGGATTTTCACCATATGAACTTGTGTATGGTAAAAATCCCTTATTCCCTATTGAGTTCAAAATCAAGACATTGAGAACAACATTGCGGGTAAATTTGGATCTGGCTACAACACAAAAGCAGAGGTTGAACCAGCTCAATGAATTGGAGGAGAAACGGCTAGCTTCTATCTAGCAAACAAAGATTATCCAACAGTAGAGAACTAAGTGGCATGAAAGGTTCATCAAGAAGAAGTTACAGAATGGATATTGGGCTCTCTTATATGACTCAAGATTTAATGACTTCAAGGGTAAGCTCTGCACCAGATGGCTAGGTCCCTATGAGGTAGATGTAGTATTTGACAATGGGACTGTAAATTTGGTTACCATTGACAGTGTGATGAAATCATTGCTTGCAAATGGGAACCATCTTTGGTTATATCATAAACCTGCTTCAAGGGATTCATTTGTCAACATTGTCATAAATTCGGATCTCCAGATTACAGGAACAGGGGAAAACACCCTTGTGCTGTAAAATTCTAGTTTTTAAATAAGTATTACAGTTGAAAACCAACCGTTGTTGGCGGCTGTTACACCATCCTCAATAAAAAAAGAAAAAAGAAAAAAAATAACATAATAAAATAATTTGGTTGTGAAAACCTTTTTCGGGCGCAGACTGACAAATTTTGTGCAGTTGAAAACCACTCCGTGGCGGTTGTTACACACTCTGTAACAACAATTATTATTTCAAAGAATACTCTACAATAATGTTGTTACATGACCTTTATTTTTCTTTTGTTTTTATCTTTTGTAAAAAATAATATTATAAAACAGTCGTCTTGGTTGTTACATTTGTAACAACCGTCGAATTCTAGAAATAATCTGAGTAAATTATTTATTGTAACATACATCATGCATCATCGTGGTTCGGAAAGCAGTTTCCTTGACAACCAGAATTAAGTTTGCGCACCTCGCCACCAACGTCTTCTCCCCACGTCACACCAGGTATGTTATACAAAGGTAATATCGGTATTTGCTTTTATTCAGTAATTATGGAAATCTAACGTGATATCCCTTTTGACGGTTGAGGTTGGCTGTCACATTTATGTCGGGGCAGGTGAAATATATGGTGGCATGACCTTTGCATGACCTATGAGTATTTAAAAGCTACAACCAAAACATGATGATCTAGTAATCATTGTCACTTAAGGATCGATCATGCCAAAAAAGGAAATTGTACCTTCAACTAGACCTCCCATAACCTAGCATTAATAAGGAAACATTACTGTGGAGTACGAATCACGATCGAAAATCTTAATTTGAAATTCTCCCATGCGTCACCTTACCATTTACCCCCTATTGGAGCATTGCATCTCCATTCAGAGTGCGCAGAGAAGTGGAGAAGAAAAGTTGAAAGTCTGAAACAACTGAGTAGTGTGTCGACTGCTCTAGAGCTTCTAAAGGAGGGAAAAATAAAGGAGAAAAACATTGAATTTGTGTAGCGTTGGGTGAAGCAGCAATTCGACATGAACCAGGGCCAACAGAGGCTTTGGAGAATTGCCCCGAAACATGTCAAATTTTTAAAGACGCAGGTTGGTTTGAGTTTTTCCAGAGGCTGGAAGGATCATACAAGGGAATTGCCATGGAGTTCGCGAATAATTTAGAGAGGAATCAGATGGAAGTCATGGGATTAAAGCTGGAGGTTGTAAAAAGGGTAATTTCCCAAGTGATGGCATTACCAATAGAAGGAAAAAGGTGGTTTAACAGGAAAGTGAATGACCCCTCCTTGAAGGAGGATTTTCTCTAGGGGGGGGGGAACTGGTGAAGAAGGGAAGGGGGATCGACAGGTTGTCACTTCCCCAACCATGGGAACAATGTCACCCTTTACCTCATCAAGTATATCGCCAGTGAGGGAAGGGAAAAAATCGTATTCAGTTACTACTTTCCATTGCTAAACTATCTTCGGCATCAATGATTGATAAATCTTCCCTACTTTTTGCTAGAAAATATCAAGCATATGGTCATGGCCATAAAAACAGTTGGGCATCTAGAGACATGTGTCACAAACCATGGCCTCATTAAGCTTATTGTGTTGGATGCCCTAAGTTGTCAGGGCAGGATTTGGGAGGAATTCATGAGAAAGAAGGCTAGAACTACCCACAAGAAACAAATTGGGACGTTTGAGGAAGCTTTGGCGGCAATGAAGGAGCATCCCTATACCTTGAAAGTAAGGGTTGGAAAGAGGCCAGTTGACAAGCCAATTGCTAATAGGCGGCCAAAATAGAGAATAAGGGTTAGTGGGCACCCAGAGTCCCCATCCATGTCTAAGAAGAATAAGGAGGCAACACAACGCAAGGATGAAGAGTAGGCTCAGCTGGAGGAACCTTCCTCACCTGGTAAGAACGAAACTCAATCCTTGCTGTTAAAAATTGAAAATTTAGAAAAAGAGAATGAAAAACTAAGGGAGCAGCTAGCAGAGGAGAAGGCAGAGGCAAGGGCCCCAAGGTTAGACACTCTAGCTGAGGTTTTAGACAGGGTCGGGAAGGGAAATGTCCCGGGTGCTGTGTGCACGGCCTGTGCTAAGAAGCTAGTGGAAGCGGGGTATAGATTTTGTGCAGTTGACACCATCTCAAGGGAAACACAAATCGAATCCTAGGAAGCTAACACACAAAAACACATTGAAGATGTTGTTGTTACACAAGAACCAGTAGCTGAGATGGAGTAGTCCACATAAATTAGTTTGGCAGCTGATACATAAGAACCCATGGTTGACACTAATGTTACATAAGAACTAGCAGTGGAGACAGAAGTCAACCAAAGGGAAGAAGGAGAAGTTGATATCCATGAACCTATGGTTGACACTACTGTTACACAAGAACCAACAGTGGAGATAAAATATTACCAAGGGAAAAATGATGCACAAAAGCCTGTGGATGACATTGTTGTTACACAAGAACCAGCAGTGGAAATGGAAGCTGATCAGGGAGAGAAAGAAATTGTTAAACAAAAATCCATTGATGACATTGCTATTATATAAGAACCAATAGCTGAAATGGAGTAGTTTCACCCTCGGGAGGCTGTTACACCCTTGATTTTTATTGCATGTGGGAGAATACCAGGTCCTGACAAAGCATGGTGTTTTGAAAGAATGTTGTTGTTACCAGAGTTACAGAAATGGAAGCAGTAGGAACTCTCTCTACAAGATGGAATGATCTTGCTCAAGGTACACAAAAGGGTGATGGATTCACTCAGGAACAAATGGTTAAAGGAAGAGTGGGAGAGAGAATGGGAAGCGCGAAGACATAAGGAAACCATGAAGAAAAGGACAAACAACTGCAGTTGTTACAACAACAGGTTCTGGATCTAACCAATAATAAGACAAAGCTTCATGAGCTTGCCTTGAACTTGCTAGGATGCAGACGAACTTCCCCATCATATCCAATGTTCCTCTAGGAACGTTATTATTTATTTCAGTTAAAAGTAGTCTTTGATATAAGACCTTATTTGGATTCTTCCACCTGTACTTTTCTTGAAATTTTTTGTACTTGTGATTTTGATGAACAGAGCTTACTTTGTGAGCTATTTTGCATAATATAATGTGTGAGTACGTTAGCACAAATATGGTAGCAAGTGTCTTCTCCTATATGGGATATTTTCAGTTGCAGGATTTCCTTTCGTTTATGAGAAACCAAATCGAATGGAATTTGGCCAGGAAATCAATCAAATATGTGATTTATTTTTTTATAATAAATTTATAAATATTATTTATATGATTATAGTTATTTATTTATATAATATATTTAAATTTTCCATTTTATTTTATTTTTAATATTATTTTATTAATTTAAATTAAATTTATGAAATTTTATTAAGTGCAAACAATAATTCTCCTCGATGAACATTTCTTCTCACTATTTATTTCCTTGTTAATTACTTTGAATATAAAATCCTTCCAATAATAATTTATCTTATTTCATTTCTTATATAGTGGAATCCAGTTGGTTGAAAATAACATTTCTTCCTAAATTATTGAAAGAAAAAATAAAGATGTTACATTAACAAATTTCAAAAATAGTTGTTATAATAATATAGAAATGGTTTGTTTTATAAATTGTATATTTATATTATATTGATAAATATTATAAATTAGATTAAAATATATTTATTTGTAATATATTATATAGGTATATTTGTTAATTTTAAATTTATTAATATGGAGAAGATATGAAATATTTGAGGTATATATTTTAAATGTTGCTAATAATTTATTTATATAAACGTAGAAAATAATTATCTTATTATAAATTTTAAAATATTAATAGAAAAATGATTTGTCATAAATAAAAGACTTCAATGTTTTTTGTAAATGATATAATTTTTTTATCAATTTTATATAAAATTTCTAATTTAGTCTACAATCACTTTCTTCCTTTTAATGCGAGAAAGATGCATACTTTCCTCACTAGCTAATATGAAGATGCATAATTTATTCACTAGCCAATATGGAGTTGACGTGTGACATTTAATAATATTTGATATTATAGGAAGGAGATATGTAATTTCTCCCATACTCAACATGGTGTTGACATGTAATATTTAAAAAATATATAGTAATAACCAAAAAATATTTTAATATGAGACATTCATAAAATATTTTATTAAATAACACAATTTTATATCTAACTTTATATAGATAGAAAGAGATAAAATTAATTGAAAGCAAAAATATCTTATATTTGCACTTTAAGTTAGAAGGAAATGCGTAACTCCTTCACTATTTAGAAATATTTCAATGTGGGCTTTAAATAAAATATTCAAGAATATCCATGTTAATTAATAAAGCTTAATATCAACTTCATATATAATAATATAGATCCATGTGTATTCATTTTATAAACATAAACACAGAGATGTAGTAGAAATAAATCTTCATTTCATCAATATTAAAGAACTGAAAGATGCTCACAAGCAGAATGGAAATAAACTAGTTCAGACGATGGTATCTTATCTCTAAGGTGAGATGTGGCAGCTACATGCCTCTGAATTGTGTTACAATGAGGATAAAGGGCCATTTTATTATTAAATTACAAAGGGAAACCATAAAAAACCAAACTACTAACTCTAGGAGATGGAATGCCAAGAGTTTGTGGGCCTCGTTGGGGTTAGTTGGGCAGCGAACTTCCCAGGGATGTAACTTGGTCATATGATATCAATTTGGCATGTACAATAACTCATTGGAAAGATCTGTAGAAAATATGTGTAGGTTAACCCGATAATGCAATATAAATCAAAGCAGAATACTATAACCTACTTCTACTATCAATTGCGAAAGCTTAAAGATCGAGTTGAACAATATAACTAGAAGAAGAAGAATCAATGCATAATACACATGAAAATACTTTGGGGAAAGCCTCAGCTAAAAACCCCACTATCTGTATTATCATACAAGGTGGAAATACATAGGAATTATACAAAGCCTTAGCTCTCACAGCTAGCCAGCTCTCAGTACAATCCTCACAGATGCTCACAGGCAATTGGCTGCTCTCCAGCCTTCCTCTCTGCCCTCCAAGCTCCTATTTCCTTGTGTTTTTCCTTGTGGATGATTTGCCTTCAACCAAGTGGGTGATCTCCCTACCAAGTGGATGATCATCTTTCAAAACTCCATAATCCTCAAGGATTAAATCCTTGACTGACTGCATGCATGAGTTTTCTCTTTGAGAAAACACATGCAACTGATAGTACATTGTCCTTGACTTTAATCTCAACTGAGTCTTTCTTAGAATAGGCATGCATGAGTTTCTGATGAAGGAATATTGAGTTAACTGGAGTAGCACTATTTGAGTGCATGCATGCATCAACTGACTGTTAACTCACTTTTAGTTCCTCAAGCAATTTGGAATTAATTTAACTAGACTTAACTCAGTAAACTGAGTTAACTAATTACAACTCAAATATAACTCAATCGTATCTCCTTAATTTAAGGGATAACTCTTGCATGACTTCAGAAAGACTTCTAACTTGAATTTATCCAACTAATTAATTTAAAATTAATTAATTAATTATTTCCAAGTAGTTGTTAAGACTAAATTCGGTTTTAATTCACAATTTAATTCAAGGATAAATTAAATTGGAATATTCTTGTTGCCATATTTCAACACTCCCTCTCAACAAGAAAGAGATTATCTTCCACCCTGATCCTGTCCCTATGGAACTCGAATTTACACTTTGACAATGCCTTTGTCAAAATGTCAGCATCTTGCTCCTCTGTCGAAATATATTGCAACAACATGATCCTCTCGGTCTGTGAAAAGCCACGGGAAGAAAATCTTGCCTTATGCTTCTCCACACTACCATCAGTAGTGTGCTTTACCTTGTAAAGCCAATGGGAACTCACAACTGACTCGTTCTCTAGTCTTGGAACCACGTCCCAAACACTATTACGAACTATGGAGTCATATTCCTCCACCATAGCATCAACCCAAATCCGTTGTTGCATTTCTTCCTCAAAGGAAGATGGCTCGGTCTCAACACATTCCCACACAAGGGCCATGTATCCAGTGTACCTCTCGGGTGACCTCCTCTGTTTGCGCTAAGAAGATGTTACTCCCACGTTCTCTCTCGCATCCTCCAACAATCTGTCAACTTCTCTTGTGCGCTTTCGTCCATCTCCGGAAGACTCTTCTTAAGTGGATATCTCCACTCCTGGAACCTCTGCATGTGGCTGCTCCGCATCAGTATTAGGCTCCTCCTCCTTAGGAACCAATAGTTCCTCCACAGCCTGTAGTTGGAGCTCCCTCTCAAGGTAAAATCGCATGGCCTTCTACTCATCAAACTTAAGATCTCTGCAAACCACTATCCTCCGACTAGTAGGCAAGTACACCTGATAGTTGTGAGGTATATCAGTGTACCCCACAAATATCCTCAACTCTGTTTTCAATTCAAGCTTCTTCCATGCATCCTTTGTCACATGGCAATATGTCGATGAACCAAAGATCCTAAAGTGACCCACATCTGGTCTCTTACCAGAGAAAGCTTCCTCTGGTGTCTTCATCCCAAGTATGCAATGCGAGCTTCTATTCTGCAAATAGACCGTTGTGTTGCATGCCTCAGCCCATAAGTGAAGTGGTAG
>APFE031666077.1:0-11340 GCA_000404065.3 Pinus taeda
GGGTCAGACTGGTGGCATTGGAAAGATGACACAGAGGACTACTAGAGGTCATAGTTTCAGAGCTTAAAGATCTGAAAGCACATAGTTACAGGCATTTCAAGAGTGAGCTCCTAAAATCAAGAAAAAGCAAGATGAGGAAGTTTGATGGCAAGGATCCGGTAAATTGGATACGTCAGATAGAGCAATATTTTGATCTACATGGTGTACCACTGTTACAAAAGGTATGTATTGCATCTTCATATTTAGAACCGGATCAATTTTTATGGTTTGAAGGGCTTTGTTCTCGTAAACAACTTGTTACGTGGTCAATTTTGGAGGAAATGATAGCACATTATGAGGATACAAAGAGCAACACCTTCTTTAGAGAAACACCACAACAATTGGAAAGAGTAAAGGGGCTTTGTGACATATTAGAAAGTAAAATTATGAAGCATACCCTTAACAACTATAAAGATGGAAGTGTTGTTTCTCCTATCCTTCCACAACCTACAAGGGTTACACCACAACAATTGGAAGAAAAAAGAGAAAAAGGGCTTTGTTACAATTGTGATAGCAAATGCACTAAAGGTCATAAGTGTGCTGAGAGGAAATTATTTTACATAGAATATGAAGAGGAGGAGGAAAAGGATTAAGAATCATCAAAAGAAGAGGATATATGCCAGGACCCCACCCCAGAGAAAGAAGAAATGAATCATACCATATCTTGTAAAGAATTGGCAGGAATTACCACTCCTCAAACTCTCAAGATAGAAGGACATATCAAGAAGAAAATGGTGCAAGAAGTGAAAGATCACATCGAGAAAGAAGAAATTAATCCAAACATGTCTTGTAATTCATTGGTCGAAATTACCACTTCTCAAACTATCAAGATAGAAGGACATATCAAGAAGAAAAATGTTCAAGAAGTGAAAGATCACATCGAGCATCAAGAAATGAATCGGACCATATCTTGTAAAGGATTGGAAGAAATTACCACTCCTCAAACTCTAGAGATAGAAGGACATATCAAGAAGAAAAAGGTTCAAGCAGTGAAAGATCACATCGAGCATCAACAACAAGTTCTCCAACTTTTAAGGGGTAACGCTACTTCGGTGCAAAATCAAACGAAAAAACAGGTAGATTAACATCGTAGTGAAAAATGTTTTGATGTAGGTGATTGGGTATTTTTACTGCTACATCTCAAGCAAGCTATTTATGAGAAGGACATGTTAGCAATACTACATGCACTTAAAAAATGGCGACCTTACCGAATGGGAAGACTCTTCAAGGATGAGGATGTGGAAGCATTGTTTTGTGCTATTTCTATTATCAAACTAGATGGGATAAATGAAGCAAGGATGAATGGAAGAAGGATGAAAAAGTATGGCCACTTATTCAAAAGTTGAAAAAGATCCCAATTCAAAAAATATTGTCAGAATTTGAAGAGGAAGGAAAAATCATATTGGAACCTGGAGCAGTCACAGAAACAAGAACCCAACAACTATGAAATCGATCAATTTCTGAGTATCTCATCAAGTGGAAGAACATACCGGCTGAAGATTCCACATTGGAGGGCAAGAATTTTATACAGAAGCATCAAGCACTACTCAAGCGTTGAGGACAATGCTTTTTGAAGGCGAGGGGCATGTTAGGCCCCTATACTACTAGTGTAACCTCTTATTGTTATTAGTACAACCCACTTATTATATTGATGTACCCATGTAGTGCCCATATTGTTACTATTGTACCCCATAGAAGCCCACTATTGTTATTATTGTGCCCTTACATTATTATTGTTATGTCGGCTCTAATTATGTTATGAGCCCTTAGACTCCTATATATAGAAAGGAGGTCTTTTCATTGTATCATCCAATAATTGTTCATTTATGTAATGTAAAGGAGGTTGCCCCCTCGAAGAGGCTGAATTCTAAGGCGTTGATTTATCTTTTCCATCTTTTCTTGAGCTGGTTTCATAACACCGGCTAAGTAATAACCCTCTGCTGATGCGATATCCGATATGTGACAGGAACCCAGACCCAACGCCATTTATCCACTCGCATTCATATTTTTTCAAATCTGTGATACTATGTTTTGCGAAGGTTTTCTTCGTTAATTTTGTTTTTATGATTTAAATAAAAAACACCGCTAATCTCAATTTTAACCAATTAATAAAGCCATTTTCTACCATAATTAATGATTGGGACCCTTTGCACTACTCTTTTGCTCCACCACTGTCCGATCTAAGGCATTTAAATCCAACGATTCTAAGTGTTTTCAGGTTGGCTCTCTCTCTGAGCATTACCCGCCCGAAAAGTGGTATTCAACTAACCTTCCTTTGCTACGTGTAATGCTCAGGTTATTTCGGGTGACCCCTCCCAAAATTGCCCATGCCCCATAAAGCGGTGCAAAGAAAACCAAAACCACCTCCCGATAATGAGAAAATAACCACTGTTCATTTGCCCCATATTTAAAAAATAAAGACGTTTCTCCATTTAAACGCAAAAATTGCCATTTTGCCTTTGTTTTGCTTGTTTTCATAGTAAGCCCTCCATAAGCGTCTGCAACTAATTAAGCCATGGTTTTACCTTCTGATACCCTCTGGACTCCTTCCAATATCCTTTCGAACTCAATAAAGCTATTGATGTCCTCCTTTGTCGCCCGTGATTTCATAACATTTTCTGTGTTTTGTAGGTAAAGACTTCTATTCCAGGCTTACAAAAAAAAATCTTGTATATAGTTTGAAGACAAATCTAAAAGGATTTACTGTTGAAAAACACAACAATAGCAATGAAATTCACAGTAAAGGTTAACAACAAGGTTAAGGATATTCACAAAGTTTAAAGAGTATCAGATGAAAGATCAAATGAAGAAATTCACCAACGTAAAGGATACAAACAAATCAAGTAGCTTAAAGGGAAAAATATCAAACCAACAAAGCCAACACAACCTGAATAAAATGGATAGCAAGAAGCAATTCAACAACTACCCCTATCTCCTTGTATGAAGATCTTTCCTTTCCTAGAATAAATCTTAAACAATTTTAGGATATTTCCTTAGTTTCATTGTTGTATAAATAACTCTCTTCTCGAGTTGTTATGGGTTTGAAGTTCGAGATTGATTATTCATTGCTTGTAAAATCTTGACTATTCATGCTACTTTGAACTTGGTTGCACCTTTGAAGGGAGCTTTTGTAGACACTTGATGTACTCAGTTTTTCTGGAACCTTAATACAAAGCAGAGGATTCTAAATTTCGTTTTACACAATTTGTGTTATCCTGTAAGTTTTTCCAGTCATCAGTCATTATGTTTTTCTTCATATGCTTATGACTTATAGAGATATCTAGGTAGGAATAAATAATTGTGTCTCAATTTATTCCTATAAGCTCCTAAAATGATCATCTATTAAGAGAATGGATTAATGAGCTGTATGTTTAGCTAATCCCCTCTAATCAATAAATCATCAACATCTTGTGTAAGATTACATAAACTGCCTTGAATATTTAGAATGTCATTCAGAAGGTTTTCACACTTATGATTATTCTATTTTACAGTTTGGAAACTGTGATAATCATATTATTTGTTGTCTTCTTCTGACCACTATTTTTTATCTATATCACTATGTAAAGCTTTATAGCAGTCCTTTGCTGAGATATTAATATAACCCAAAGGATTAAGTATTTCAATTCTACATCTATATTCATTCATTGGTCCTCCAAAACTAAAACCAAAAACCCCAAAACAATTATTTTAGATGCTTTGGCATTGGTAGTTGACCTACTACTATCTCAAAGGTACAACATCAGACTGGCATCATTGCCAAGGATTCAAATTTCATTTAAGTTTCCCTTGGAACAACGCTATTCATTAATTATTTTCCTTTAAAGGTGATTAAAGGCTTTAGAAAGGTTAAAATCATTCACCTAGGTGACTCCACATTCCCAATTTGGCACCTTTTAAACACACCAGATCTCGTTCAAAAGCTGACATAGTTAGACCTCTGTCAGATCCTGAAAGGCTTCTGAAAAAAACTAGTTCTAAGAGGACACCATCCATCTTTTTCTTCCTCTTCAGTCTTACAGTCTAAAGAATTAGAATCATTTGACCCCTATAGTAATATCCCATCTGATCCCGATTACTCCCATTTATCACCTAGGATTGTTGAACTTTTAAATAGAGGAGTTGATTTTAAGTCAGCCTACCTTATCCATTCATTAGAATTTCATCTAATACCCACATTACCACCAAGATCACCTAAAACTAAATCTGATTTGGGTGTTAATCTACCAGAATACAGGCCCATAGATTTCATATCCCTTACCACTTATCATTTTCCTTCCATTTTTGACTGACCTAAAGCTTCTTTTTTCAAAAAATCTGAGGAGACTTTCTCTATGTATTCCAATCCTCTCTTTGAAACAAAAGAAGGTATTCGTTTACAAGTCCCAAAGTTAGTTCTTAGGACTCTTTTGAAGTCTTTCAGGAGATCACCTCCTCCTTCACCTCCAACTAGTTCATCAAATCCTAAATCACCGCCTTCTTCCTCTACTTCTTCTTTATCCTCTAGATCCACACAAACACCTCACACTCCACCTAGACAACCTCATACACCACCTGCTGTCATTGCTTTCTGACCTATTTTACAGGTTAGATATGATGCCTTAGTCTTAACTAATAACCTTGTTGCATTCCAGCTAGATACTTAAAATACCTTCCTAAGTACAATGGAGAAACTGGTCCCTCAGCTAAAGACCATCTTCAAACTTTCCTAGACTTTGTAGACAACATGAATATTGAACAAGAAAGCGTTTATATGAGATTGTTTGTACAATCACTTGAAGGAAACATGAGGATTTGGTTTAGGCAGTTACAAGCAGCTTCCCTTAGAAATTGGAAAGAGCTTACAACCATATTTAAAAATCAATGGGGTGTGAAAAGGATCCTCTTTACCTCCTCACAGAATTTGAAGAGCTTAAAAGGAACTTCGGTGAACCAGTCTCAGATTTTATCAAAAGATTTAATAAACTCTATCACAAAATGCCTGCTAATTGTAAACCCCCTATAGTAGTAGCTAAGTCTAGATTTTCTAAAGCTTTTGATGATGACTTTGCTATTATGCTACGAGAGAGAACTTCAAGAACTCTTGAAGATATGTAAACAAACAATATAGAAGTAGAAGCAAATAGGGTAGCCTCAACTTCTTTAAAACTTAAAGAAGAAAAGGCCCAAAGAAACTTCAAATCTATCCAAGAAGCCTCTAGTTCCTCTGAGACTAAATTAGAAGACTCAAAAATAGACGAAATAACATCTCTTCTTAGAAACCTATCAAATAGGATTTCAAAGATTGAGACCCAACCTAGGAAAATACAACAAACAGTTTCTATACCCCAAAATCAAAATCAAGGTCAGTATAAAAGAAATCCACCACTACAAATTCTTCAAAGACCTAGCAATGATCAATAGGTTCCTACTCCTCTACTAATAGATGACCAAAAACCCAATGATAATACTATGACTATTACTGAAGATATTAATAGTATAGATTCTTCTTCCAATCAAACAACCATCATTCCTCTCTCACAACAAAATGAGGATCAGGAAGATCAGGAAGCTTCATAAGTCTCTAAATATCATGCTTTCTCTGAATTTTTAATTGCATAGTTAAACCAGAGATATGATCTTAGGCCTAGGCCTGGTCCTGGGAGACCTTCAAAGGAAACTCCAATAATTGAACCATGTACCAAAACTGTTGAAGCTCAAACAACTCTTATTCAACCCTTAGATTAGTCAATTGATACTACCCAAACTGGTAAAAACATTTTGACTACATTTAATGTTGAAAAAGAATTAGAGAGGGTTAAGATCCCAATTGCACTGTCGAAACTTTTTGAAAACCCTGGTTAAAAAAGCCAAGTCACAAAATGGATACAAAATACCTCAGTTGATGCTGAAGGTGATGTCATAAGTCTGCAAGATGAAAATCCAACAGTAGTTTTTGGCCCTAGTTCAGACATGATAGATGAGATAGTACCTCATTTCTATGTAACTCTTAAAACAAATTATTCCATGTTGTATAATTGCATTCTTGATTCAGGAGCATCACACAACCTTATGACAAAATCTATCATGGACCATTTGAAACTCAACATCACTAAATCCTACTATGAATTGTACACATTTGATTCTAAAGGGATGCCTTATTTGTGATTGATCAAGGATCTATTGGTTACCCTTCCCCAAATTCTAGTGAAAAGTGTAGTACTTGATATTGTTTTCACAGATGTCCCTCCCAAATTTGGAATGCTCCTTTCTAGGTCTTGTTGTGCCAAATTAGGGGGAACTTTACAGATGGATATGTCATATGCTACTATTCCTGTGTATGGAGCAGAGCAATTAAGATTATATAGAGAGATAAGATTTGTACATATTGTTTGTAAGATTGATCAACCAAGAAACCATCCAATTTATGCAATAGATCAAGACTTTGGTTGTTTTCAACTCACTTCAAACCAACATAAAACTCAAGTCAAAATTGAAGAGGTAGTTGAAAGTTATGAACCAAACCAAACTGATATTTGGAAACTGTTCTTTGTTGGATCTTGTATGAAAGATGGAGAAGGAGTTGGAGTAGTATTAATTTCACTTGAAAAAGAAAATATAACTCAATCATGTAAATTAGACTTCGAAGTTACAAATAATGTGGCTGAATATGAAGCTTTCCTTTTAAGATTGCAATTAGCCAAAAGCTTAAAAGTTCAAAACTTAAGTGTTTTTACTGATTCAAAACTTATTGGTAAGCAAGTAAGAAATGCTTTCCAGACAAAGCACCCTAGACTTAGGTCCTACCGAAATGAAGTATGGGATTCAATTGAGAACTTTTTTGATGCTTTTAATTTGACTCATATTCCTAGAGATTAGAATATTCATGCAGATGCCTTAGCTGTCTTTGCTAGATTCTTTTAAAATTCTTGATCATACCAATGTACTCTATCAGATACAAGTCAAATATAGGCCATCTATCCCAGATAATTTGAAGCATTGGCAAATATTTGAACATGATGAACATTTGAAATCATTTCTGTAGGTAATAGATGATTTTTCATTTCTACAAATTGATGAAGATAAAACTGAAACAAATGAAAATGCAGATGGAAATGATACTTCAGATTTTAAAACCCAAATTTCTAATCATGACATTATTCAATTATCTAATAATTTCATTCCAGAAGGACTCATTCCTTTAGAAAAATTGTTTGATCAAAATGATGTCCTCCACAATCCTCAGTCAATTTCTTCAGAAAATGACATAGAAGAGATTAACATTGGAACTGATGAAGATATCAAAACCATCAAATTATCTCTAGACCATAAGATCAAAGCTCAATATCTTAAGTTACTACAAAATTATAAGGATGTTTTTGCTTGGACTTATGTTGATCTAAAGACTCAAGATACTTCATTAATATAGCATAAGATTCCTTTGAAGCCGTAAGAAAAACCTTATCGACAAAAACTTAGAAGGATAAATCCAACCCTTCTACCAATTGTAGAAAGGGAGATTAAGAAAATGCTAGATGCTCAGATCATCCTCCCTCTTAGATATTCTAATTGGGTCACAAATCTAGTTCCTGTTAGAAAGAAAAATGGAGAAATAAGACTCTGTGTGGATTTTAGAAATTTAAATAAGGCATCATTAAAAGATAATTATCATTTTCCAAAAATGGATTAGTTACCTCAAATGGTTTCAGGAGCACAAATACTTTCTATGCTTGATGGTTTTTTAGGTTACAATTATGTCAATGTTGATACAGCAGACAGAGAGAAGACAACCTTTACTACACCTTGGGGTACATTCGTGTATGGTAGAATGCCATTTGGCTTAACCAGTTCTGGAGCAACATTTCAGAGAGCTATGGATATATCTCTTATGGGTCAGGTAAATAAATTTGTGGTTATTTATCTTGATGAAATAACTATTTTTTCTAAATCTAATCAGAAACATCTCAAGCACTTGATGAAGGTTTTTGACAGGTGTAGAAAATTTGGAATATCATTGAACCCTAAGAAGTCCTTGTTTGCTGTCAATGAAGGAAAACTATTGGGCCATATAATTTCAAAGGAGGGAGTAGTAATTGACCCCAAACAAGTATCTTCCATTGAAACATTGGCCTTACCTAGAAACAAGAAGGAGATTCAAGCTTTTCTAGGAAAGATCAATTTTCTAAGGAGGTTTATTCCAAATTATCCAAATATTGTAAAAGATATAACTAACATGCTCCGAAAGGACCATGAAATAAAATGGACTCCCTCATCTAGGCATGCTTTTAAACAAATAAAAAGGGTTGTCTCTAAAGCTCTCACCTTAGCTAGCCCTAATTATACTAAGCCATTTAGTATTTTTTTTTTTGCCTCTAAAACAACCCGTGCTGCTATTCTATTATAGAAAAATGAAGATTCCCATGAGCAACCCATAGCCTTTTTCAACAAGGTTATGAGAGATGTTGAGCTTAGGTATGACATCATTGAGAAGCAAGCCTATGCCCTCATTTAAGCCCTGAAATCATTCAAGATGTATGTCTTACATTCACCTGTTACTGCTTATGTCCCTAATAGTGTTGTGAAAATTGTCCTAACCCAACCAAACACTGATTAGAAAAGAGGTAGATGGATCACTCAAATTCTGGATTTTGATCTAACTATCAAAACTACCAAGCTAGTAAAAGGTCAAGGATTAGCCAAGCTTCTAGCCGAATCCAACTACAAAGCACTTGGAATCAATTCTGTTTTAGAAATACAAGGGAAGAATCCACAAGAACCTTCTCTCCTTGCACAAGGGAAGAATCCACAAGAACCTTCTATCATTACATAAGGGGAGAATCCATAAGAACCTCTACCTTGAGAGCATATCAGTCCTATACACATTGATGAAAAATTCTTGTTGTCAAACTGGTATCAAGATATTGTAAATTTCTTGATCCATTTTAAGTGTCCAACATCATTCTCCAAAACCCAGTGTAAAACCATTAAGTTAAAATCAGTCAAGTACTACATTATAAATGCAAATTTACACTAGAAAGATGCACTGAATATTTGTTATTATGTTTAACTGAATCAGAAACAGAAGGAATCATTGATCAATTTCATACAGGATTTTGTGGGGGACATTATGCTTGGAGATAAATAGCATACAAGGTTCTGAGGGGAGGATTTTATTGGCCCACACTGTTCTTACAAGTAGGAGAAAAAGTCAGAGGTTGTATTCCTTGTCAATTTTTTGATGGTAAACAAAACTTAGCAGCTCTTCCACTTGTTCCATCAATAGTTTCAGCACTGTTTTCTCAATGGTGATGATATTTTGTTGGAGAGATTCACCCCACTTCAAGTAATCAACATAAATGGATCCTCACTACAACAAACTACTTTACTAAATGGGTGGAAGAAATTCCAGTCAGAAATGCTACTGATTCAGTAGTAATTAAGTTAATTAAGAATATCTTATCTAAATTTTGTTGCCCAACTCAAATTGTCACTGATAATGCGACAGCTTTTTCTAGTGTTAAAATGATTGACTTTTGCCAGAAATATCAGATTCTATTACATCATTCAACTCGATACTACCCTCAAGGTAATGGAATTGCAAAGTCATCAAACACAAGTCTGGTAAAGGTAATAAAAAAGACTCTAGCTGATCATAAGAAGAGATGGGATTCACATTTTATTTATGCAGTATGGGCAAATAGAATTACTCCAAAGATATCAGCTGGAAAATCTCCATTTCAATTAGTCTATGGGAAAGATGAAATCTTCCCTACCAATTTGGCCTTCCCTATTTTAAAATTCCTATAGGATTCAATAGATGAACATGATGATTTTTCAAGAAGAATAAATTATATTATTGAACTTAATGAAAACAGAGATGAAGTTCAATACAAATTGATGAAATATCAGAATAAGATGAAGACCCTATTTAACAGAAGAGCTAGGGAGAGAGAATTTAAGGAAGGTGATCTAGTTCTAAGATGGGATGCCATGAGAGAAGAGAAAGGAAAGCATGGAAAATTTGACAATATATGGTTTGGACCTTTAGCAATTGCTGAAGTGAAGGGTAATAACACTTTTGTGTTACATAATGTTGAGGGACTATATTCCAATTATCTTGTAAATGGAAGGTTTCTCAAACATTACATTTAGTACAAAGAAGTTGAAATAATTTTCATTGTAAATACTTTAGTTTTCTTTTATCTTTCAAGATGTCAGTGTGATTTTATTTATAGCAAGGACTACATATCCCGAGGAGAAGGCACATGGATCTAAAGGTTCTTTGCATTCTACAGGAGAAAGCAGCCCCTAGTTGGAGCCAATGTTGTAGCATTTTTTGGCTTTGATAAGGTAGAATAAAATAGTAAAAAAATGTAGAATATTTGAAAAAATGTTAAGTTAGGATATGGACATAACAATATTGAATAAAATGTTAGTGAAAAAAATCTCAATGATGATGACGTCCATATCAAAGAAAATGTTAGGTTAGATGTCCTAAAAAATCAAGACAAAAAGAAAATGTTAGGTTAGAAAGAAAAGAACACAAATAAACTTTGAAAGTGAGCAAGTCTAAATGCCACTACTATTTTTCTGCAAAATAATGGTTGTGTGTAGCTTGTCATAAATGCCACAACCCATGATAGTCAAATGGTTTAATCTTGATTTCTTCATGCTTTAAATTTGATGTTATAGTTAGAGAATAAAGATCCGACCAAACTGTTTAATCTTGGCAGATCAATAGTTAGGTAGAGAATAAAAAGGTGCTCATCAGTTTAATCTGAGCCCTTGGATGTTATAAGGTTAGAATTAGATAGTTTTCTTTTGTAAAATAAAAAGAAAGGAAAAGGGTTTGCTAGCTTAAATGCACCAATTAAGTGAATAAAAAATGATAGGGTAAGCAAAGGGTAAGTAGAGAGATATTGCAGAAGTATGATGAATGATTGGATGAAATGTACATTTATCATGTTTTACTATATGTTTCTATGTCCATGATGCAATTACACTAAGCAAATGAAGGTCTACAAGATCAATTAATTAACTTCCTATTCATCTCCATTCATCCCTATATTCACTAATTTCCCCTTCCCACCTTCATACATTCATATTCATTCATTTTCCATTAAAAAACCCCTTTTCCTAAGGTCAAAATCCTTTTGCATAGGAAAAGTGAAAATCCCATGTTAAATCCACTTTTACCCAAAAAACCCACAACAATATGTTTGTTAGGATATTCCGACACATAGGAATAGTTAAGTTCAACTTGGTCTAGTATAGAGTTAGGTATAGAGTTAGGTAAAGTGTGTTTCTTTACCGTTGTACATTTTG
>APFE031666083.1:0-12397 GCA_000404065.3 Pinus taeda
TTTCTTTCTCTTGTATTAACTCTGCAGTTTGAGGGTGTTCAGTAGGAGGCAACCTCAATCACTTTCTCAATGCAGCAATATCATCATCCTTTTTCTTCATGAGGGCCCTCACACCCTTAAGGTCCTTAGGATCATTTCTTAGGTCAATAATAATGTCCTCCATTGTTTTAATTCTATTGTCTTTAGCTGTGGAAGACATTCTTTCCAAATCTAACTGAATGTTAGTGTTCTTTAATGATTCTTTTAACTCATGAGCCAGTGTGGCCTTGTCTGCTAAAGTAGCATAGACCATCTCACCAGTCTGCTTATGTAGCTCAATTTGGTCCATGGGGTGGATGTATTTGGCCATGACCTGCAAATTTGTCCTGACATAGTCTGCAGCTGTCTGAGGCTGCTGAACTTTGGGCTTGAAATGGCTAAGAATCATTTTCTCTTCCTTGATATCATATGCTGCCATCAATCTTTCCTGTTTGGCAGGTGTTGCTTTTAGGAAATGGTGATATAATTTCTTTCTTAGAAGCTCATTTTGAGCTTTGATCTCTTTGAAGCTGGCTTTGACACTAACTGGTCTCTTGCTTTGTTGCGTGGAGGAAGACACCTCCATGGCATGCTGTCTATCTAGCTCTTGTTGGAAAGAGCTGGTAGGTGTTTGTCGGCTTCCCTCTCTGTCTCTCCTTGGGCTTTCAAGGATCTCTTCACTGATTTCCTCCTCAGATGGAGAATCAACTCTTTGCCTCTTAGATTCAGGTTGCTGTGTAGATCCACTGGCAGGTGTGGAATCTTCTCTGTCGCATTTTCTGCCTCTTTCCTCATGGGCAGGAGTCTGTAAAACTGGCATTTGGGGTGCCTCTGTTTGCTGTGGAGGAGCCTGTTCTTAGGACTGCTCTATTGAAGTAGCAGGCAGCTCTGTAGTCACATGTTCTATGTCCATTGGCTCTTTGCCTTTTGTTGTACCTGTTGTTGTTGAATATGGTGCTTGGCTGGGTTGTGCAGCTGCAGCAGCTGATGTGCCCTCTCCAATTTGTTGTGGCAACTTGAATGTTACCTGCTCACAAGAATCTAAGTCAAGAGTTTTTTTAAGGTCTTTAACTTTTAGCTCCATAATTTCCTCCTGGGTGAATTCTTAAACTAATGTGCCTTGTGCCCATGCATCTTGATTAGCATATTGTTCAATGTGTGGGATTTTGCAGTGTGTATAGGGTGTCAATCTATATTTGACTCTTTTGGCACTAATAAAACCAAGCAGGTCATAAGGGACCCACCAGAAACTTCTTTTCAACTTAAGTTGATCCTTCAGTATTAGGTCAGCATCTTGCCAACCTTCCTTCTTGTTCATGATAAAGGGGCCTAGGCGGTCTTTAAATTTTAGGCGAGCCTTATTCTTGGTGCTGTGAAAATGAGTAAGATCTGAATTGATTAGCTGCCTGTAGTATTCCAAGGCAAACAGCCTCATTGGCACATATCTTGAGAGCCTGTAAGGACAGAGCTCACAGCCATAGATTTTGATGACAGTGTGATCCTGGTAGAGATACCAATCACCTAACTTGTAGCTCTTAGATAACTGCAATATCTTCTGCATCTCATAAGATATTCTAGGAGGAGGAGCTTTCATTAAGAGGCAGGAAACTAGATAGACAAATTGGTCAATGAACTCACAGTAAGAGTATGGAGAATGTTGGACTTGATGGAATACTGATGACTAGAGGACAATAGATCTTCTTTCTCCTTTTGAATCTAATTTCTTGATGGAGCACTGGAAGCTTTCCGACTGATAATATATGAAAAAATGGTAGATGTATGAGGAATATTTGAAGACTCCCTCTCTATCTAGCTTTGTGAGCTGGTCATGAATTTTGTTTGCTATGAACTTGGCATAGTTATACTTGATAGAAGGAGGCTGCCCTTGGTTGAAGGAAGACAACAGAACCAACATTGTCTCATCCACATGTTCAATTGATTTGAAGCCTAACATATAGGATATCATGTCTACTAGTAGCTTGCCAACCTCATTGAAATGGTCATATAGGAATGGAGGTGGCTCCTTAGGTTGGCAATCTGCTTTCATAAATGTCTTAGCAATTCTTTCAATCTTGGGAGCAAGGAAAGAGGAGGTATCTTCCAGCAAGTGCTTCATGGAGAAAGGATATAATAGCTGTGTTTCTTTGAAATTTAGCATCTGGTTGATGGAGTCAGGAGTGATATAGAAAAGTATGCTCCTAGATGGAGACTTGACAGCCCTCTGTTTCGATTCATAATTTGCAGCACACAGGTGAATAATCTCTAGAAAAACATTGACATAAGGGAGGAAATAATGTGGCAAATTGGACTCCCATATTCCATACATGTCAGAGTTGTTAAGGAAGCTGTTTCTTAGCTGGAAATAGGTATGCAAATGATTCCTGTCCCCAACTAGATCTTGAATAAGATAATCACTGTCAGCCAGGGCCATTGCCTCAAGCTCTTTGTTTGGTGAATTCATGGGAGTGATGTCTAGTGCTGATGGAGTGGCCATCATGGAACTTCTCAATGTTTGAACTTAGAAGGAAGATTAAAGCAATAGTTGTTTAAACAAACTTGCTTGTGATGACTAGCAGAGGAACCTGGGACTGAACTCAAATGTAACAATAGCTTGACTGCTTGGCACTATGATGAAAAAGGCAATTTACAGAGTTTTTGGGCCAACTTCCCTTCTCCTTAATGAACTCTCTGGATTTAGGGACCATGGGGAGAAATGCAGAGGGGAAAGGGACAATTACAGCTTCAATGGACTGATATTTTCAATGGAATGAGGTGAAATTTGGCAATGTTGAGCTGCTGCAAGACTTTGTCTGGAGGTGAAGCTCTAAATGGTGTTTCGACGGTAAAAATATAACCAGGCATGGGTTTAGAGGTTTGCTTTTGAGGTGAAGGCTTACCAGTGGGTTTTGGTGAAGTCTTAGGTGCAGCAAAGTTGATAATTGAGGAAATTTGCAGGCTTACATCATGTACTATGGAGAAAAATGAAGAACAGGGACGAAGGGGGGAGAGACTTGGCAAATACATGTTTAAAATGGTGCCGAGGGTGGACGAGCTGGTACAATGGCAAGCTTATGGAGTTGAATTGCAGGTTGCGCCAGCTTGGTTGGTTGAATCCGAGCTTTGGGAATGAAAAACAGTCACAAGAGAGCTTTACAAATGGACAAATAGAAATGAAAACAAAACGGTCGTTTGCACGTTTTTTATGCAAAAAATAACATTTAGGCGCTTTTGGCGCTTTTAAGGGATGATGTCATTGGCGGGTCCCGGGTACGGATGGGTGACGTGGCATCTAACGGGGCAGTGACGTGGCAATGACACGGTGGCAAGGCGCGGGCGGGAAAGGGATAAGGTGGCGGTAACATGGCGGAGCAATGGCGGAACAGAGGTGACATCATCGAGAAATGTGGCGCCGACGTCACAAGGGGGAGGCAGTTTCTGGTTTGTATTGCACCGGTTTTGCGCAGAAGCGGTTTCGGAGGAGGGGGCTTCGCCACAGCCGGGAGGGCGATGCGTGGCGGGAGTACGACAGGAAAACCGCCCATCTCCCGGACGCTAACCCTCGGCACATCGGGGTAGGAAAAGACCCGCCCACCGTAGATCTAGAGTGCGCCATATCTAACGGCCGACGGGACAGGTAAGACGACAGAGGGTTAGGGACGGGGCCCGCAGTATTATTTTATTGTTTGTTTAATACGGCGGGGGGGGAAATTTCAATGAAGTGGGTTTTCATTTGGGTTTTGCAGGTTATGTGTGCTGGTTAGTGTTCAATGCTTTCAAACCTTTAATCATTAAACTATTAACACTGCAAGCGAAGGGGGAGGGTTAGGTTTATAGATAAAGAGGGGGACCATGGTTATTACTTTAACCATGGGTTAAAGTAACTCCGGGTTAGGACGCAGAAGGGTTTATATTAGTCCCAAATGGACCAATATCTCCCAAACCATGTTACATAGCTATAGTGCTATAGGGTGGGATATATGATATTTTTGGGATTTTATATAGTTTTAATAGCAAATAGGGATGGGAAAATAGTTAGGGAGCTATATAGTAGAATTAGGAGTTAATATGACTTAGTGAAATGGAAATGTAAGGGAACTGATGCCAAGTTCAAGATCTGGAACTTAGATATGTGATTTGAATAGGATATGGAGAAATGATTTTACACAAGAAATGTGGCTTCTTTTCATTGAGGAAAATCAAAACTTGACTTGATGTTTTACGCAAATGAGCTAAAAGCAGGACTTGTTGGGGAAGTACCAAGGTCCTTTAGGGGAATGTTAGTTAGAGATTTTTTGGGGGGAGTGAGGGGAGTTAGACATGCTTCAGAATTCTGCCATCAAAACACTACCTTAGTACTCCTGCCTCTAATGAGATGAGCTCTCTTTGTTAAGGTCAAAACTGAAGATGATCTTACTTCTGCAACCTCAGGCTACCTACCCAGCCTAATACACTTAGCATTTTTTGTTACTTCAGGAAGGGTGCACTTAGACTTGCAAACCCTGATTGCTTCTTTCTTTCTCTCTCTTTTTTGTAACTGCCCTCCTATCTAAAAACTACCCTTATTGCTTCCAAGGGCCTAGATTAGACAGTTGGGCACCTTCATTCTCTACCTAGCTAGTAATATGCCAAGCTTAAACAGTTTGGACAGATTGTCTTTCTCTATTTTCTAAAACAAGCAATTTAAACCTAGGGAGGCCAAGATTAAACTGTTTGGCCCTCCCTTAAGTGTGAAATCCTTCAAAAATGGAATTTTGCATCATGAAAAGGATGAACATTTTTGGCACTTCCACTGTCAATCATGAAAAATGAAACCTATTGGTATAGGAGGCTAACGAAAAATGTTTGCCACGCAGCTGATTTTTAAATCAGCAATATCTCCCTCATACGGAGTCTGATTCGACAATTTTTATTTTTATTTTATAAATTGGGTATTTTTTTCGCCAACAACTCAAATCTGCAATTAGATTTTGCAAATTTTGCACCAAAACATACAGATCTGATCTGCAAACTTGTCGCCCCGAAAAATGTTTGCAACACAGCTGATTTTTAAATCAGCAATATTTCCCTTATTTGGACTCTGATTCAGCTGAATTTTTATTTTATGAATAATATATATATATATATTATATAGATATAATATAGATATAGATTAGATATAGATATAGATATAGATATAAATATATTATAATATATATATATATATATATATATATATATAATATATATATATATTATATATATATATATAATATTATATATATATTATTATTATTATTATAATTATATTAAATTGGGTATTTTCACTATAAACTCAGATCTACAATTAGATTCTGCATATTTCACCAGAACGTAAGATCAATATCTACAAACCACCGCCCAAATTCTACAAAAAAAAAAAAAAAACCTGTTTCCAAGAAAGTTCTTTGATCCACTTGTATAGATATGACCTAAAATATATGATAATAGAAATAAACCAAGAAATAACAAGATCTTAATATAGATAGAAATGTTTCTTTATTGATAAACCCTTAAGGTAGGAAACCATACATTCACTCCTTAAGGAAGGAAAAACTCCACAAGCCATATCTTGTTCAATCATAATCCTTGACCTCTCTCAATGGGGAGTCTCTAGCTTATATAGGCTCATACATACAATACCATGGGTATTACCATGGTTCCTTAATCCACTAACCTAATACCATGGGCTTATTACATTATTGCTAACTACTTGTGGTCCCTTACATGGTATAGATTAACCACCTTATTTATTACTATGGTCCATCCCATTATTACATTATTCCCTTGGGTACCTCCCTCGATACCCCATATTATCCCCCTAGGTATACTACATGCATGGTGCTAATTTTTTTACCAAACTAGACCTCCGCTCGGTCTATAACCAAATACGCATGAAGTAAGTTGACACTCCCAAGATATCTTTCCGCACTTATGAGGGCCATTATGAATTCCTAGTCATGCCATTTGGTATTTGTAATGCTCCATCCAATTTTCGGAGCCTCATGAACCACCTTCTGAAACCATATCTTAGAAAATTTGTCCTGGTATTTTTTGATGACATCTCATCTACAAGATAACATGGGACAAACACCTTCAACATGTTGACCAAATATTGCAATTTCTCAAAGATCACAAATTATTTATCAAATTATCCAAGTGCTCCTTTTGCATGGAAGAAGTAGAGTATTTGGGACACATTGTGGGTCATGACAGAGTGAGGGTTGAACCTAAAAATATTAAGGCAATGCAAGATTGGCCCCAACCAAAAACCTTGAAGAGTTTGCGAGGAGTTTTGGGTCTCATGGGCTATTATCGTAATTTTTCCACAATTATGGATGCATTGCGAGACCCCTCACTAATATTCTCAAGAAAAAATCATTTATTTGGACTGATGTAGCTCAGTAGACCTTCTTGGTTCTCAAACATGCCATGTGATCCACTCCAGTATTGGCCTTACCAAACTTCACCAAATATTTTATGATTGAATGTGATGCTTCAGGTATGAGCATTGGCACAATATTAATGTAGGAAGGTAGACCATTGGATTTCAACAGTCAATAACTCAGTGGAAAACATCTGGGTCAATCTACATATGAGAAAGAAATTATGGCCATATTACATGCAATAGACACTTGGCGACCATAATTATTGGGGCATCATTTCCAAATCTGCACTGACCATCATAACCTAAATTTTTTTCTAGAGCAACGTCTATCATCGGCACGACAAAATAAATGGCTTGCAAAAATGTTGGGATATGATTATGAGATAATTTACAAGAAGGGGAGTGACAATGTAGTGGTTGATGCCTTATTTCACCAGTTTGAGGATGAAGGCACCCTGTTATCCCTCTCTCTACCCATACCAAATTGGGTTGAAGAAGGTCACGATGAATGGTTCTCCCACCCTTATCTATCTTAGATCATTAAAAAATTACAATCAAATCCTAGTTCCTTAGAGGATTACTCTTGGAGGGATGAGGTTCTTCGTTATAAGGATAGGGTAGTGTTGGCCCTAACCTCCACCCTCAAACCCCACATCTTGGAAGAGATGAAATCCTCTCCCATTGCTGGACATACATGTTTTCAAAAGACGTATGCACATGCATGTCGCTCTTTCTTTTTGACCGACATGAAGCATGCCATCCTTTTGTAGCTAAATGTGAATTATTCCAACACAATAAAGGGGAAATGATCAAGCTATCAAGCACCTTGCAACCCTTGCCACTACCTGCTTCCATCTAGACAATTTTTTCCATGGATTTCATTACTAGTCTCCCAAAGTTAGGCAACAAATCCGTCGTCATGGTGGTCGTTGACAGACTTTCCAAATATGCTCATTTTTGCGCTCTCTCGCACCCATTTACCCCAAAATTGGTGGCTCAGGTTTTCATGGAACAAATATTCAAGCTCCATGGCATGTCGACTTCCATTATGTTTGATTAGGACCCCACTTTCACTAGAAATGCTTGGCAAGAAATTTTCAAGCTACATGGAACACATCTCCAAATGAGCACATCCTATCATCCCCCAATCGATGGTCAAACTGAAGCATTCAACAAATGTTTGGAGACTTATTTGCGGTGCTTCACCTCAGATAAGCGACATCAATGGGTACAATGGTTTCCTTTAGATGAATAGTGGTATAATACTAACTATCATGAAGCCACCAAGATGACGCCCTATGAGGTAGCGTGTGGCCAATTCCCACCTTCACCAACTTCTTGTATCCCCAGATCTTCCAAAGTATAGTCAGTTGATCACATCTTGCAGAACCGTGCCACCATGATCACTCATCTCAAAGATAATCTACATCAAGGTTAGAATCAAATGAAGCAATAGGATGAACAACACCATTTATAGAGGTCATTTAAAGTAGGCAACCAAGTTTTCCGATAACTCCAACCTTATAAGTAGACCTCTCTCAGAGAAAAGGGTTGCTAGAAAAAAAATCCCAAAATTCTATGGGCCCTATCAGGTACTTCGACATATAGGAGAAGTCGCCTACAAGCTGGCCCTGTCAAATACTTCAAAAATCCACCCAGTCTTCCATGTATCATGCCTCAATAAAGTCACGAGGAACAATTGTAGAGTTCAAACCAGTGTGCCATAATTGGATGAGGAAGGTTCACTATGTCTCTAACCTAAATAGGTCCTCAATACTCATGAAAGACATCTCGATGGCCGGACGATCAAGGATGTCCTCATCAAATGGGAATACACCTCTCCAGAAGATGCGGCATAGGAACCAACCAATATTCTTCAGTGGTTTCTGTAGCTTAAGCCTTGAGGGCAAGGTTGCTTTTGATGGGGGAGGGAATGTTAGGGTCCAACCCTAGCTCTCTTGTTCTTTTAATAAGCCTCGTCAGAGTCATAGTTTGTTAGTTGAGTCAGTAAATCACGTAAGCGGTTATCCAAATTAATAATAATTGTAAATGGTTGACCTGCATTTTAAAAAGGGACCACAATTAGTTATAAATGGGCCATAGTTAATAAATAAAGTGGTTAACCCGTGTTATGAAAGGGACCACTAGTAGTTATGGTTTTTGATGTCATAAAGCTATAAATAGCCTTACATAACAGGGGAAGAATTATTGAGTCTTATTGTAATTGGGCTCTGCTCTGTTGGAGGTTTCCCCCTCGAAGAGGTAAGTGAACATTGTATTATGATTCTGAATAATAAAATATCTTTGAAGCTTGTCTCATTTCATGTGATATTTCAGTGTTTCAGGATATATTGTTTTGTATTTATGGTATTCGGGTTTTCTCGCAGGTCAAGTGCATAACAACCACAAAAACCCTAGTTCTAGGTCATTGAAGGACACTTTGTGCATGTTATTTTGTGCAAGATGGGTATCTGAGAAGTGCTAGTATTGGAAAATGCCTCATACACCCTCGTCTACCCTTTTCCCACCTTCAAAACACATTTTCCACCCTCAAGATGCTCATGGATCCAATCCTGTAGCAAAACAGGGAAATCCTGTAGCAATCCTATAGCAGTCTTGTAGCATCCTATAGCACTGTCAAAACTTGACCAGATTTTCTCTAAAATATTGATTTTTATCTCTTAGGCTTGAATAATGACCCCCAGGATCTGGACCCATGATTGAGGAGGACTAAAGACCACTTTAGGTCTACATTTCCTTCATTGCAAGTACAATTCTACAATTATGGTTAGAGGATAGATTTCCAAATTTAAATAGTAATGATGGTTTTCTTATGAAATGCACATGGAATTTGTCACCAAAGCTAGGTTTCTTTGAAAACATTGATAAAAATGGTGATTCATCAATCTAAAGTAGATTATTCCTGATTCTTGAATTCATGCTTTCTTAGGGTTTCAGTTACAAGCGTTGTTATATGCATGAGTTAATTTCCCTTTTAAACCAACTTTTCACATTCTGCAACTAGACTATTGATTCAAATTTAAGCAAGTAGCATAGGGTTTACACTCTACAAGTAGATTAGTATTTTTCATTTATGTAATTAGCACAACCTTTACATTCCTGCAACTAGAGTTAGCCTTTACATTTGGATGAGTACCATTTTCATTTCTGCAAGTACAATAGTGTTTTCATTCCTGCAGTTAGAGTAGAACTCTTTCTCTCTTCATGAAATTTCATTCCTTGAGCTAGTTGAAAGAGTGGTCTCTATATGCCTTGATTTGGTTCATTGCTTGAAGGTGGCATGAGTAGAACATGACCTACTATGCATATAACATTGTCACCTCCTAAGTTTGTACGAACCCCAGGTTGATAATTAAAGTTGGTAGCCTTGGGAGCCTCAACATTCTTTTTGTAATACCAAGTCTCATCAGGTTGCACTGGTAGAAGTGATTGTTCATTTGTGTTAAAGGATAGTGTGGAATCATTTGTAATATGGTGTTTGATTGTATGTTTAAATTGTTGTCTAAGTATTGGCAGATTGTTGCATGCTAATTGTTACATTCATGATTGAAGGGAAGGCACCTTGATGTCATGCCTTGTAGTTTCATTCTTTCATTTAATTAACCACGCATGAGTTGATACGTCTAGTTCACCTATTTTCTCAGTTGACAGGGTTGTTGAACCAAAGAAAGTAAGTTTTTGGTCTTTTAATGAACTGCTAGAACTCTCTATAATTTTGTGAAGAAATGCAGTTGAAAGTGTTATTGAATTTTTATCATGTATATGATTGATTCTTTCTTAAGTTTAGTCATAAATTTATTATGAAGTTAATGACCATCAGGTGCAAGGAACAATGTTGGAAAAGTTTGCAAAGATGGAAAAATAAGAGCACTGCCAAAGTGCTGAAAACTGGTAAAATCTAAGTTAAAAATTAAATTCAGGCTCAACAGGATGACCATGTCAGAGTTTGGTAGGTCAACCAAAGGTCTAGACCTCTTGTGAGATTTTCCTTGACCCATGGTGGGCCCATTCGGCACTCTGTGACCCAGAGCTCAGAGGTCAGGGTTTTCGGGGGTCAGGTCATACTTACCCAACATATTACAACACCAACTCGAGTTGGGCCGAACCTAACCTAGGTCATAGGATGGGAGTTAGCTTGTCCTGACCCAAAATATTACAATTCCAATTAGAGTTGGGATGATCTTGACCTAGGTTAGAGGTTGGGGGTTGGGCCTTCTCGACCTAACATATTACAGCTCCAACTGGAGTTGGGCCAACCCCAACCTAGATCAGAGGTTAGGGATTAGGCCCATTTTTTTTTTTAAATGCATCACTGGTAGGAGGGCCGAACCCAACCCTCCTTAGAATTTATGCTTACCACATGGACTTGTCCATGGTATCAATCCACTAGGTGCCACATGGGTCCAACTCGTGGGGTACAAACTCATCACTACCACGTGGAGTTCTTGATGATGCGACGAGGTGGAATTGGTCCATCTTTGAAGGGCCATAAATTTTGATCTGTAAATCGGAATGAGGTGAACTTTATATCATTGGAATTGTGTTGATGAGACAAATGCAATGGTGTAGTCCATTTGAAGTTCTAGAAAAGTCGAAAAATCAGAATTTTAAATCATGTTCCCACAACTGTACTTTGGGAGCTAGGTCAACAGAGTAACCACCTCCTTCTAACTCTAGTTGGGTTTTTGGGTTAAGAGATGCATGTTTACATCCTTTTCTACCTTCAAAGTGTGGTTTGAGTCTGTTAGGCTCTTTACTCTTGGTAGGTTTAGAATAATCTCCTCATCCTTAAGTGTTTCCATCTCTTCCCCCCACCATCTAACCCTCACCCTTATTGCATTTTTATTTATCCTTGACATATATTCATAAGCTTCATCCACAAAGTTTAATTTCACTAAAGATAATTTGTCTTAATGTTGGATGTGTAACCCATTGAAGTATCTTGCTTCTTTTTCTCCATCTTACATATATATCCTTGTTTATAACCTTGTGAATAATTTTTTGTATTCTTGCACAAACAATGATGTTTGCCTCAAGTTTTCAAACTATTTAGATAACATGTGTTGGTAGTTTATGGGAATAACTTTTTATCGTGAATTATTTCAATTCTTTGACCAGAATTTTATGTTTTATTTTCCCTCTCTTCTTTGTTTTCGAAGATTATGCAAAAAAAGAAGACAAAAAAAATATGAATTCATTTTTCCCATTACAATTTCAATCTGTCAGGGTCATCTTTGTTGATGTTTGCCACATCAAAATACATTAACAATTTTAACATTGAATATCTAAACAAATCCGGCTTGAAGTCTCCCTTAAAACTTCAATGCCTTAGTCCTTTAGCTTCTTGTTTTAACACATCAGCTAATATTTCCATTAGTTATACAAAACCAACTTGGTTTATTAGGTTCTAATGATTCTTTGTGGGCTCATCATTTACTAGTTTGGTCTCTAGTGCTTCCAACCTAAGTCACTTGACATAGGGATATTTTATTTGATTGGCCGTGTCTCAGTAAATGATCCAGAGCTAGTGAATGATCAAGCAGCGGAGGTAGCGTTACTATGGGAGTACGTTCGATGCGTCAGTGTAATTACATATATAATGAGATTGCTTTACAATATATCTAGTTACCAATTCTAGTTATTTCATCCTGAAATTCTACATCTCATTTCAAACTACTGCAACATATATAAAGAAATATTTCATTTCTCTAAGCTAGCTAAACAATAGACATGTCGATGCGAAAGGAATTGATTGTGAGCAAATTGATCGCACTTTCGATGTGGGGGAGGATCCTGGATCAGACAGAAACCCAGCCCAGACAGATCCCCCCTCTTTATATTATGTAATAAGGGCCTATTATTATTCTTATTTAGGGTGACCCTTACCCGATATCGAGGATAAAGGACATGGAAAAACAAGTGTGTAACATGAGATAATGATGCCATCAATAGGCC
>APFE031666098.1:0-39713 GCA_000404065.3 Pinus taeda
TTAAAAGGAGAAGGGGTTACCTCCTCAATTGAAGAATTTCTTTAAGATAAGGCCATTAACAGAGAGAGAATCTCTCAACCCTGATAAATCTTGTAATATGAAGGTCGAATGGCCTATCTTTTCACAGACGTGAAATGGTCCAAGCCACATCTTTTGAAACTTGGTATGTTTTCCTTTGTCTTCATGGGCTTTGTCCCATTTCAGAACTAAATCACCGACTTGAAATTGTTTGGAACCGGATGAGAGTGAATCAAAGGATGACTTGATGATCTGTTGATGTTTCGCATGAATAACCTTGGCTTTTTCTCTTTCCTCTTCTAATTTTAGAATTTGGTCATGTCTAAGTTGTAAAGAAGAAGAAGGGTTTTCTTCAATAAATTGAACTAGGGCTAGAGAAGGAAGGACAAGATTTGTTGGCAGCACTGCTTCTTTTCCATACACAAGATTAAACGGAGAAGAACCTATGGAAGCATTTTGTGTTATCCTATCAGCCCATAATGGAAATATTAAAGATTTGTGCCAGTTTTTATGATTTTGTTCGATAGTTCGCTTAATAATTTTAATCAGATTTTTATTCGTAGATTTTGCTAAACCATTACCCTCGGGATAATAATTAGCATAATATTTCAATTTAAATCCTCTTTTAATTGCGAAATCAAACATAGCATTGCCTGAGAAGTAAGATGCATTATCAAACACAAGAGCATTTGGGACACCAAACCTGGTAATGATGAATTGGTCTATGAATTCAATAATGGCTTCAGAATTTGTTGTCTTTAAAGGAATTGCTTCAACCCACTTGGTAAAATAATCAGTAGCGGTAAGGATATAATTATGTTGTTTGGAAGAATGTGGAGTAATTTCTCCAATGATGTCCAATCCCCATTGCTCAAACGATTGTTCAATGTTGACTGGTTGCAAAGGGAAGAATGGTTTCCTTTGTCTTCCACTAGAAGTTTGACAATTTCGACATTTCCTTACATATTCATTAGCATCTCTAAACAGAGTGGGCCAATAATATCTAGCATGGATGATTTTGTGAGCTGTTGTATCAGCTCCAAAGTGTCCTCCTGCCGGTCCATCATGTAATTCCTGCAAAACCTTTTGTGTCTCAGATTTTTCTAGGCATCTTAATAAAATTGAATCATAGTTTTGCCTAAAATGCACATCATCAATAATTGTGAAATTTTTTGCTTTCAATCTAATGGCCCTTTTGCTTTTGTAAGACAGGTTAGGAGGTGCATATCCATTTTTCAAATAAAATATTAAGTCAGCGTATTGTGATTCAGAGTCAGTGATACTTATCTGGTTGATCTCTTCGGTTTGATCTGTATCACCTGATTCTAAATGTTGGATGCTCATGCCAACAACCTGCAAAAACCTTGGCCTCTAACAATCTTTGCTGGTTTATTTTCTAAGTCATACTCTTGAAGTGTTGTCACCCAATTTGCCCTTTTTTCACCCAATTCTCTTTGGATTAATAGTTGCCTTACTGAAGGGAAAGGAACTATAACTTTTGTATGGGTTTTTAAAAGGAAGGGTCTGTAATGTTTGACAGCTTTATATATAGCAAAGGCTTGTTTTTCTACTTCGGAGTAATTTAATTCAGCACCCTGAAGATTTGAACTATAGAATGAAATGGGTGCTTCCAAATTGTGATTGTTGATCTATGTGAGTACTGCTGCATAAGACGAATCAGATGCGATAGTATACAATGTAAAATGATTAGAAAAATTAGGGGTATTTAAAGCGGGGGCATTGATTATTGATTGTTTGATTAAATCAAACACTTCCTTTTCTGTCGATCCCCATTTAAAGACTGAATTTTTCTTAATCATAGTTTGAAGTGGCAAAATTATTTGAGAAAAGTCTGGAATGAACCTTTTAACAAAATTAATTTGGCCTAAAAATAACTGCATGGATTTTTTATTATGAGGAAAAGGGATTTCAGAGATTTCTTTGATCATGTCCGGATCAATATAAATGCCATCTTTAGAAACAATAAAGCCTAAGAGCTTTCCTTGACCAAGAGAGAAGAAATATTTTTTAGAGTTGAGTGAAATACCATACCTCTTGTAGCATTGAAATATTTGATTTAAATCATACAAATGATTGGATCTATTTTTAGAAAATACAATAATATCGTCTAAGTAGATGACTACTATTTTGTTAATCAACCCTTTAAAAGCTATATCCATCGCTCTTTGAAATGTGGCCCCTGCATTAATAAGTCCAAAAGGCATTTTCTGATACGCATATGTTCCCCATTTTGTTCTGAATGTGGTTTTGAGTCAGTCATCAGGATGGACCAAAATTTGATTATATCCTGAAAAACCGTCCAAAAAGGACATTAACTTAGAGCCTGCCACTGATTGGAGTATCTGCTTCATAGTGGGTAATGGGAAGCTATCTTTTAGGCTCACCTTATTTAAATTTCTGAAATCGATACAAATCCTTATGTCGCCATTTTTCTTTCTAACTGGCACCATATTGGAGACCCAGTTTGAGTGCCAAACGGGAAAAATAATCTTAGATTTCAAGAGTTTATTGAGTTCCGATTTTATTTGACTCTCTAAGTTTGGATGTATTTTTCTCAACTTTCGTTGAACTGGTTTTTGTTTGGGAAGCATTGGAATGGTATGCTGGATAATGGATGTATCATATGTTTTCAAATCGTCATATTTCCAAGCAAAAACATGTTTATTTTTTCGTAACAGTCTAATGAATGCTTCCTTTTCTTCCACGGAAAGTCCTAATCCTAAATTAATGTTTTGAGGAGTTTGTTCAGTGCCAAGGTTTATCAATTAAAACCTTAAGGTAGAGCTTTGGAGTTTTGTATTGGTTACAGGTTTAAACCTATCTTTAATATCGTAAAGATCCTCAAGCTTCACCACAGGCTTTGGGATTGAATTTTCCTCATGTTTACCTCGCATTTGAATATCATGTTCGTTTTCCTCAATGATTTGATCATCATAGGATTTTTCGGAGGTTAAAAACTGTAAAATATCTTCATCGTGGTTGAATACTCTCCAATTAGTAACATTGTCAGGAATTGATGGCCTAAAAAGCAATTCTACTAAAAATCTATCTGGGCTATAGTCTTCGGAACGGAGGAGCTTGGAAGTGACATTGGCTAGCAAGTCGGCTGCTGAATTTTGAGACCTGGGAATGGAAGAAATATTGAATGCTAAAAAGTGGGAGGTGAGTTCTTGTACCAGCGACTGATAATGTTTGAGATGGTTTGAAAGACAATGAATTGTATTCCTTACCTTCTTAACAATGATCTCAGAATCTCCAAACACTTTCAAATATTGGACTTTGAGGCCAATCGCTTTATATAGTCCTTGGACTAATGCTTCGTACTCAGCTGTATTATTTGTGCATTCAAACTCTAGCCTGCAGGACAACATTGTTTTTTCTCCTTGTGGGCTAACCAAAATACATCCTGCTCTCGATCCTTCGCTAGACTTGGACCCATCGAAATATAAAGACCAAAATAAAGAATTATCTACAATCTTATTTACAAAATTCGCAGTAACATTAACACATCTAGACCTGTCAGTCTGTGAAAAGTTTTCAATTTGTGATGTGAAATTGTTTACCAAGAAAGGAGATGGTTGGGCAATATAATTGCCAAAAAATGATTCAGAAGAATAATTTCCTAAGATATTGTTGTTAAATGCAACTGGTTGATTTTCTTGTTCGAACTCTGTAACAGTGTGGGTCATGTGTTTCTCCCAATTGATCTTTATTTGATTCGGCTTACCCATATAGGGGAGCCACATATGGGACCAATCGGTGGAAATATACCCATGGAGCTTTTCTGACCAATCCCTGCTTAAAATTAAACCGTAGAACTCAGGTATATCGTCGATTAAGATATCAACCCTTTGGACCACTCGTGGATCTGCCGATAACCTGATTGTAATATAGTTTATTTCCCCTAAAACTTGAACTTTAGTTCTATCTAACTGCACAATGTGAATTGAGGATTTCTGACATTCTATGTTCAGTTTAGAACAAATTGAAGCTGGCATTATATTGGATGATGCCCGAGAGTCAATTAAGAAGTTATGTAGATTTCGATTGTAAATTTCATATGTTAAGAGGAAAGGAGGAGTATGGGAATTTGATCTATCTCCAATTAGAATTGTATCAGTTGCCTCAACTCTACCAGAAGGTGGTTGTCCTTAATCGCTTTCAGCTTTAGTACTGGGAAGAGGTGAAGAAGGAACTGCATTGAGTTCTTTGAGGAGTAATTTTTGTTGATGTTTTAATTTACTGAGTTCAAACATGGTGATGTTTGCCTTAGTCTTTTTCATATCATCAACAATATTATAGTCCATTGAGTCGGATACCACCAACATCTTAGATGATGTAGGTATATTGGAGGATGACGGTTGATTTTGAGATACTGTTGTGGGTGGCTTTCTTGTGGGTACCTTTTCATTTGTAGTATTGGTCCCTGCACTCCTTTTCTTTGAATTAGCCTAAACTGGTTCAGGAGTACTTTTACTCCTGGTAGTCACAGGAAAGGCTTCTTGTTCGGCTTCAGTATCGGAGTTAGGCAGTATAAAGTCCCACATTCCATGGCATTCAATGACTTCCTCTTCTTCTAATTCATCGGATGGTGTAATTGTTTCTTCTTCTTCTTCTTCCTCAAGATCTGAATCTGCATAGGATATAACATTTGAAGGCTTGGACTCAGGCTTCCTAAAATTCATGTTAGGTTTCTTTGTTGAGGACTCTGCTACTTGCTTCTTAATCTCAACCATTTCATTTGACATGGTTTTGAGGACTTTTTTAAGGCCCTCCATGTCGTATGGATCTTTGGTAATTTTCTTCTTTGAATCATCCTTGAAAGAAACTTTTTTGGATTTGCGTTCCTCTAGAGCAGCTTTCTTTTCCAAAGCGATTATACCTTTTTCGACAGCGAGGGCTTCTTTCATGTTTTCAGCAATGTAGGTTTTTTAGCCCTATCTATAAAAATGGCTATGTTTGAGGGTAAGGCTATAATATACCATTCACTTCTAATTTGTTTGCTTGGCTTATCATCGGTAGGAATTTTTTTCAAGAGTTTGTTAAATCGAGAATTGAACTCCTTAATTGGTTCTCTTGACTTGATCCTTAGATTGGAAAGGTCATTGATGAGTGTAGCCAAGGATCTATCATCGCCGTATTTGGTAAGAAACTATTCCTGAAAAACATTCCAACTGGTGATGGATCCAAAGGGCAATGAAAAATACCAAGACCCTATTGTTCCTTGTAATGTATAGGGGAACAATCTAACTACAACATCTTCTTCTGTTACTCCCTTCAGATTAACTCACAACATAAAATTATTTATGTGTTCCTCGGCTAATGTTCCAGCATCTGGATTGAACTTTGGTAACCATTTCTCAGGATAATCGGGTAATGGATGTAAAGGCGCAGGCATAGCGACTGCACCAGGACTTCTCCATGGTGTTTGAGCCATTTTGGGAGTACCATCGATTGCCTGCGGTGTTCCAGGTGATTGGAGGGGAGGTGGAAATGAAGACTGAAAGGATTGTGATGTTGGAGGTGAAGTCCCTTGGTGAACAATAATATGTGATGGTGAAGTGGGTGTTTGACTTCGCACAGGTGATGATGAGATGGAAGATGATGGAGAAAAGGTTTCACTACCAGAACCTTCAGTGTTCTTTTTAATCCTTTTCCTTTCGGGAAAAGGAAACTCAGGTGGTTCAATACCGAGTTTTTCGCTTTGAAGTCTGGTAAGGTGATGAGGTAAGCAGAATTGCGAAGTCTGACTACCTTGTGATACTTCAGATCTAGGAGGTGAAATTGAGAAGCCTTGAAGTTTTTGGATGATGGACTGAACTTCAGGGGACTCCAGGCTTAAATGTTCTGAAGTATGATGAGGTTAAGCAGTAGTAGTTTCTCCTTCCTCTTCTCGTCTGGATACTGATGTTTCAGAGTGCAAACGAGAGGTCCGAGGAGAGGTGGAGGGTGATTTACTCTGTGAATGGTCTGTAGGTTTTGGATTACTTGCCATTCATAGCGGATGGCCCTCCTTCTAGCGCTAGAAATGTTGATGCCCTGAAAATCGTTGTATCAACATTGGGGGATAACCATCCGGTCCGGACCTTAATACAGCTCCTTTTCCGTTTGGGATGGTGGCTCCGACTGGATAAAATGGGACCAGTTTCCCAATAATGAATAAAAGGGGTGGATGAGCGATTGATTATCTAATCTAATGATAGGCGAATAACTTAATCTATCAACAAAATAAAAGAACTAATACTAATCCCGAGAACAATTATTCTTTGGAAATGCAGCGTTTGATGATATTTGTCTATTGACAGCCATATAGATGACTCTATCAAATAAAATAGATATTTATTCATTCAAAGATTACTTTATTTAAATAGCTAAAGAAAGTGATTAACACAAGATTGTTGCACTTATCATTTATATCCTCGATACATACATGATCAGAAGAGAAGCACACTATAAACAGCCAATAGTGGAATGAATAAAGAATGCTATTAAAAGACGTATATATATCCGATAATAGCAAGAGTGATCAAATGACAATTCATATAAAAAGAATGAGATCAGACATAGATAATAGTACCATATGAGCTGCTAATCAATCCTAATATCAATCGCTATTTGAAATTCTTCCTTCAACGCAGAAATACTTTCAAACAAAGACAGTAGTGCACATTTGCATAAAAGCTTTCTTATCAAAATCAAAATGATTGGTCCAGTTTTATAAAAGAATATCCCTGAAGTACAATAGTGCAACTTCAGGGTTTAAGTCATATACAAAACTTTACGATCCTTTCTAAATGCATGAAAGGGTCTATAAATACTACACTAAACTAAATATCTATGAAACTAAAATCCTACTTAATTGGTATCAATTGATGATAACTATCTCCTTTGCAGCGATCTGGCAGTCGGCGGCATGAATCATCATTCAGGTTGTTTACCTTTAAACCTGAGTTGACTTATCGCAAGCATTGGCTCCACTTCGGGTGGTCTATTGAGGCGAGAATTGAGTTGGGCGGCATAGGTGGCATCCTGAATATTGGGAATAATATACTCGATTGCATCTGTAAGGCATTTGAGGGCAGCTCTTTGGCTATGCGGATTGACTAAAAGGAACCAATAGGCGTCCCATGTCAAACTGTTAATTCCTGCGATTAACCTTCCATTTTTCTCTAGCTCCAGGTAACATGACGCCTCCAATATTTTCGCTGCTGTTAATTTGCCTGGAGTACATTAAGAGATCATGTTAGACAAGTAAAGATTATTATTAACCAATTCAACCAAATTACTAGTGGTTGTTTTGCATCTTGATATTGCTCTTTCTGCCTTCATTAACTGAGACTGCCATTCTGTAAATAATATTTCTTTATTGGATTCTAAAATCCTTGGTAAATTAGTTGCCTATCCCTGATCGGTATCTTGCCATTCAAGAAAATTGGTCAATGTTTCTTCAGCTTGATCCAATTCTATTCTAGCCTTTTCCACTTTCTCACTTATTGATGTCGTTAAATTGCATAATGGTTCCGCCTAGGCAATTTGCTGACATAAAAGCTTTATCTGATTTATCAATCCCTTATTTATCTCTAATGCCTTTGCTTTGAATTCATTTATCTGTGGAAGCTTCTTTGTTTGCTCTAGCTGGGCTGATAACTGAGCAATCTACTCATCTTTTGACTTCAACATTTGTTCATTTGATGCTTTTAGTTGTGCCAATGCCTCAGATAGTTGCTTCTGCTTTTGAACTGCGCTGTCATTAATTCTCCGTTTCTCTTCCTGCAATTGTTTAGTCAATTGGTTATTTGTTTGTTGTTGTATTACCAATTGCTGTTCTGCCTGCTCTGCCTTTTTCTGGACTTCTGATAGTTGCGCTTGTAGTGAAAATATCTCCTGGTCTTTTGTCTTCAATAAACTGCTCACCTCTGATGCTTTGTCTATTGTTGCCGCCGAATAGGCTCCAACATATTGTGATAGTTTAGTTAAATCATCAGAGGGGTCAAATTCCTCTTTCCAAAGCACATTGTCCGTGACTGTTTGTTCTGGGAATAAGGAAGGTTGATCAGTCCTCCTCCTCTTCCTCTGTCCTTTCACCACAGCTTTATGTCTTGGGCTATAGAAGATGTCTAAGGGAGGAATTTCTTCTATCTGCAAAATAACCTGGTCGGAAGGATCCTTTGCGATTATTTCTACTTCTTTTGACTTGGGTGGGTCGTTGGTTTCACCTGAGACCTACTTTTAAGTCGCCTCCTATGTATTGACCTCTTTTGATGTCTCGTCATCTTTAGAGCATTCAAGATTGTCGATAATTGAATTGAATTGCTGCCATTCCTGGAGCAATTTCGGGTCAATTTGAGTATTTTCATTTACATTTATACTGCTCTGTTCTTTCTCTTTCGCCTGGGTCTCCTCTTGTCTTTTCTCATGCACTTCTTCCTGTTCCTTTGATGTAACAGGAGGTTCCTTAACAAGTCATTTCTCAGGCTCGCTTGATTTTGTTGTTGGGGTTGTCGCTAACAGATCTAGAGGCAGAGTTTGCAACCTCTGTTCTCTAAGTCTGTTGAATTCAACTAATCCTTCATCTTTGTATTCAATTATAGCGAGCGATCTAACTTGGTACATTGAATCGGATGATGAGAAAAAGTCCTCAAACCTATCTTCTTTATGCTCGAACTTGGTCAATTTGGCCTGTTTGAGTGCATTATAGGCGACTTTGCATGGACCAAATCGCCTACTAGGGAGAGTTACCAGAGTTAATGCCTTTATTTTTTCAGCTTCTTTCTCTGCATGTTTGAAATCATGTAGAGTTTAGATACCACATCTCAAGGGAAAAGAGGGCTAGACTTGCTTCTTATTTTTCTTTAGAGTTTGTGTAACTCAATCGGAGATGATCTGATATGCTATCTCCCTGGCCAGCAGTTTATTAGGTATGTACAAAGGAAGAACGTGAGGTTTGGATTGACTGCAAAAAATTCTGATATAAGTAAACTTTTCCTCCCCGAACCACCTTCCTATTGATGTTAAATCAATCCCTGCTTGGTAGGAAAATTTAGGGGAAGGCTTATTAAAGATAGAATGATGAATGGGCAATATGAAGCCGTTGCATATTTGATATAAATGGTGCTTGTAATTGGTTTTACACAACTTTTGATGATATATGTGAATTGGTGTGGGGTCTTGCGATGTCCACCTCCATCCAAGCACAGGGAATTCATATTTAAAATACATGATGTCTAGCATATAAGTGCTATAGTAGAATGGGGGAATAAGCCTTTCAGTGACGCGGGATTTGGTTCTAAAATCAAGAACTGCGGTTGCTAACTTATCAGACAGTATAGTTTCCCAATCCATGATTTCACCATTACATGCCACTTCCATCAAGGGAACCATTTCTATAGTAAAATTAGCGGAATCATGTAACCCCCACAACCTACACATCATTATCCCAGCATAGCAATAAGGAGAGCATAGAGAATCAACCGAGTACTTATCCGATGATTCATGCTTGTGTTTTATTGGATTTTGCCTCCAATCCCGAATGGGTTCGGATTCAGTCTCATTCTCAGATCAGAATTTCTCCAGAAATGTCGTGTTATACTTCTTCTCTGGCACAGGTAAATGATACATTTGCCTCAAATCCTCAGCTTGAAAGGAACCGAAAATTCTCCCATCTCTGGTGCTGAAGGTTCTGTCTGTGATTGGGATTTCAAGAATTTCCCATCTCACCACATCTGTATATGGGAGGATATGTTCCTGAGCTGCTATCCGATGAAGAAAAGAGTTGGCTAAGTCCTTTAGATTAGCATCAAATTTGTGAGTGCTATCTGTTGAGGCTTATACTACTGTCATCATTGGTCCTTCGACTTCAATCAAATTATAGGTACCTTACCAAGTAGTTCTGGCGAGTCCTAGACATGTAGTATCCGATATCAATCCTTTCTTTTTAGTTCTTGGATCAACGATGAGTTGCCCTGTGGCCGGCAAAGCAGAAGCAATTGCAGTTTTCTTAGACTTCTTCCCCATTCTGCTTGAAGCTGTTACTTCGGAAGAATTCTGCACAGGAATGATAATGAACGTAATACAGAAAATTGATAGCACAAATCGAATATGAGTGAGATATATATCGATAAATGCATGGTGAATGATTAACTTAAGGTGGCCTCGGATACAATCTGTGAAAAAATTTTAGGCTTATTGTTTCATTAAATGGCCATTAAGACCTGTCAATCCTTTAAATGCCCATCATTTCGATTATTGGCCGAATGATTTATTTGAAGCATGCCTTGGATGTTTTGGCGGTTGAGCGCGGATGAATGTCTATTCAGAAGATAAGGCTTTTACTACGAATTAATCGTAATAAACCCGCTTTAAGATTTTCTTTGAAATTCGCGCTTTTGGCTTTATCGCAATCGGGCATCGAGGAAATCTTAAATCGTTATACCGGTTGCATTTGGAATCCCTGATCGCCGATAGCGATATCGCATCGCGTCGAGAGTATTGACTGGGGCACTTTAAAAGCATGCATGGTAAATCGCCGATCGCCGATAGCAATATCGCATCGCGTCGGAGCGAAAAGGAGTTTTATTGCATCAACTTATTATTGTCGATATCCGATAGCCTATTTCGCATCAGAGAAAACCAATGGGTCCTTAAGTTGTGTTTCCCTTGTCATTGCGATATGCGATCTTGCGATCACTTTATTGCAATGATAAAAGATTAATCATTTATATATAAGGCCTTTGATTGGTTTATCAAAAAGGTTTAGTAATGTTCTTTATTTTATTTTTTCGGACCTTTTTGAATAAGACTAAGTTGATACCAATTAAAATTAAAAAGGGACCCATTTCACATTATAGTTTTGGGATAATAATGATATGAAATGGGGGGTTGTTGTAGGGCACATAATTATGACAGCCAGCCAACAAGCAATGTTTCAACCAGTGTGTTGACCAAACTAATCACCGAGCAGAAAACTATGTTGGGGTAGATCTGAGTGTAGCTGTAGGCATTATAGGTGCGACCCCTGGGCAGGGTCACCCTATAGCCAGTAGAAGATACCGTCACCGCCAAGTAGATGGTATGCACACCCACACCAAACACCGTCCCACTGCCAGTAGACGTTGTCCTGGCTGAAGCCACAGACACAGAACGTAGTTGGGGATTAAATATAGCCGCCTTGTCTAGGGAGATACCATACTAACTGTAAGAGAGGGTTACTAATGAGCTTCGTGTCAGGGAAGGTCACACCTTCTACACCATGATAGAGAAAAAGGAAAAGTTAGAACAGGTCACTCTCCAGCATGATGACTTGACCGCACGCTACCAAGCAGTAGAGCAAGCTAGGATGGAGGCATGTAGCATGATACTAGAGCTAGCCATCCCTAGAGACCTCCCAACTGCTACCAAGATTCAATACATGGCAGCTAGATTTCGTACGTCCCAATAGGAGGCTACAAGAACCCAGGAGGAACTAACGTTACAAATTGTAGAGCTCCGCCTCAAGGCACAGCCACCCACACCCCCGGCAGAATGAGAATAGCGCCACGGTGAAATTCAAGCCGGATTGGAAATGATGAGGAGCGTTGTCCATGAATGCTCAGGACTATTAAATTAGTCTCTCGTTATGCTCACATCCCTCCAGGAGGACCCAACCATACAGCAAGTGGAAACCGAGGCACGCAAGTTATAGCAAGCCTATGATACCATTGAAGGGGATGCACAGACGGTCACTATCACATAGCGGTTGGCCAAAATTAAGCAGGCCCGGGCTCTCAAGGCCCAAGTTGACGCGGTACAGCAAAAGGAGGTAGTCCTTAAAGAATGCATCCAGCCCTCGTTTGATGAAGCATTTAGTGTCTCTAAAGTGATTAAAGGCAAGTTAGCACATATGCAGACAATATATGATACCAAGCAAGCAACAACATTTGCTAAGGATGCATCAATGGCTCATTGGGAATAGGTACAGAGGCTCAGAGCAGAATTTTTTGAAGGGACATGCGACGTGTAGAAGTTGTTGACAAACCATTGCACAAATATTCCCACACTAGATGAGTGACTCAGAATGAGCCACGATGATTGTGTTGGGGGACTATTGGGTAGCGGAAGCCTTGTGCAATGGTCATGGGACACGAAGCCCAAAATTTTGGGTAAAGATATGGTAAATACTCCACGGGATGCGTGGAGCATGATTTATAATAAGTTGAGTGAAAGGGTAGTCCGCCCAAAAATAATGTAAAGAAATGTAAGTTGAGTCGTCCTGCCCATGGATCGCAGTCCATGGAAATGTATAAATAGGGCAAGGGTCTATGGATAAAAGGTAGCTCTTTGGTATGTAATCTTGGATCTGTTATGTAATGGGTTTTTGAGAAGAACAGTCTTGAAGCCTCTGTAAGTCCTAGTTGAGGGCATCAGGTAGTAGATAGAGGCTCTCCAGCTGTGTGCATAGAGCCCTACAGCTGAGTGCACAGGGCGGGTCTAGATGTATTGGTGAAGAAATTGAATAAAGATAAGTTGATTCTGAAATTCCGTGTTGAATCTGAATTATCGCGGATCTGGCTAATGTATGGTGAATATAACTATTTGATCTATGTGTGTATGCTTATGTTATGAATATTTGTGAATCTGTGTCTATTTTAAGTCTGTGAACTAGTTAATTCTTATAAATGTTTTCTTAAAGACCATAAAAAGGTAGATTGAATCTATAAACGATGTAGTAATAAGTATTTAGGAGTATTCTAGGACTAGATCTGCATGAAGAAAACTGGCGCAAAGCCACAGAATGGTGCATGAAAACCCCACACCACATCCAAACATCCAAGGGTGTGGAAACATGATTCCAGCACCCTCCCCTAATACCTTGGGTGAGACCTTAGGCCGCGCTCCGTGGGTTGTTGCCGAAAGGGCTGGTAGCTGCAGGATTTGTTTGGCTAAATAATTCTTCTGAACCTGGGTCAGGCCTATATAAGCCAACAATTTACCCCCTAGTCAAGCCAGAATCCAAGCCATGGCATATCGATATGCACCTCTAGTTTTACCTGCACAACTCCATGCCATGCCTTAAGATTATTAAAGAAATATATTTTTATTTGATGCTACTGGTCAGTATACTTCCCAACATCATGTGAACAAAATCACTGACTATTTCAAATTACATGAGATAGATGAATCTGATGTCCAAATGAGGTTGTTTGCTGAAACATTAACTGGGGATGTTAAGAAATGGTTCAAATCTTTGCGAGCTAATAATATTGCAGATTTAGCTACTTTTCATAGATTATTCATTGATAAATGGGAGAGAAGAAAAACCCCCTAAAAATACTTTTTGAATCTAATAACATTATAAGAGATCCTAATGAGAAAGTTTAGGATTATTGTACTAGTTCAATAGAATCTACAATGCAATCCCTGCTAATCTTAATCCTCCACCGACCTAGAATTAATAAAATTCCCTGTTGGCTTTGACACTGACATGTCATTCCAGTTAAGGGAAAGAAACCCTGAAACATTGGACCAAATGCAAAGTAATACTCTTAGTGTAGAGACCAACATATGAGCCAAGAAATCTAGAATGAGAAATGAAAAGAGAGTTGTCATTAAAGAGGAAAATTCCACTTTTGATGGTAAAATAGATAGTTTAGCGAAGGGTGTAGAGAGAATAATGGACAAATTAGAAAACACGAAAAAAAAAACTCAGTGGGAGAACCAACAACCAACCCCAATAAGAAACCCCAACTTCAGGAAGAACCCTAACATTGGAAAGAATGCTATACCAGATTAGAAAATTAGGACACCCTTCTAGGAAAATTATTCTGAGGGTTAACAGAGCCATGAAGGAGAGGATGACAACCAGATAAACTTATTAGGAATAAAAAATGAAGATGTTGTTTTTCTTACTCAAGAAGAACAAGGATTGTATATGCTGCAACGATTGCAATTATAATTTTGGGAATCCTTTGACTTTAAAGAGGGTTATGAGTTAGTTCTATATGAAGTTCACAAATAGTATAGCTTAAGAAGTAAAAAGAACAATGAAGCTCCCACTGAAAGATCAATCCAGACCCAAACTAAAAAGATAACAGAAGCTCTCATCACTAAAATTTTGCAAATCCTTCCTAGGGGAACACAGGAGACTTCTAGCACAAAAATTATAGATATAACTTCATGTAAAACTCAAACCGAGAAAGTTAATTAAAACATTCAAAATAGGAGTAATAAAAAAAAAAAACTGTTGAAACACACACTGAAATGCCAAGTATTGAAAAACAAGATAAAAACACACAAACTAAATTTTTTAAGGAAGATATCATCCAAACAAACAAAGCTCAACTGCCTTTCAACCTCAACACCGAAATAGCAAAATTGAAAATATCAGTCCCTTTGACTGAGCTAGTGAAAAATGAATCCTATAGATTACAATTCACATAAACTTTAAATATAGGTGAAGGGGAAGATGCAGTCAATTTGAACGATGATCAACTTGAGTTATTGTTTAGCCCTGAAGTGAATGGTACTCATCAACAAGGAGGAATCCCTCCTTTCTACATTAGCCTGAACATTCATGACAAAATATTACATAATGCTATGCTAGACTCAGGGGCATCCTATAACTTGATGCCAAAAGAAATCATCGAGAGACTAAACTTAGATATCACCAGAATGTATAAGGATTTGTTTTCCTTTAACTATAGTCAAGTTAAATGCGTTGGCTTGATTAAATATTTATGTGTAACTCTAGTCCAAATCCCATAAAAGAGTATTGTGATGGACATAGTAGTTCCAGATATCCCACCGAAATATGGAATGTTGCTACCTCGCTCATGGGGAGAAAAATTGCAAGGATCCTTTCAATTATATATGTCATATGCCACCATATCTGTTTTTGGTCAACAAAGAAAACTATATAGAGATACCTTGATGAAATACATGGTGAGTAGTGCAAAAAAACCACAACATTTCCCTGTATACTCCATGCATTCTGATATGGACTCTTTCATCTTGTACAATTTAGATCATGACAAAAAGGAAATCACAACTGAAGAACACAAATATAAAACAACTAACAGTGAAAACATTTTTCATGAGTCCCTATGGAATTTGGATTTTGATGGATCTGTCAATAGGTTAGGGGCAGGAGCAGAAGTGTGGATCCATAATATGGAGAATAATCATGCCGAAGGTCATGCATTTAGGTTAAATTTTAAATGCACAAATAACATGGTAGAATATGAAGCTCTGGTCTTCAGTTTAGAAATGGTTAGAAAAATTGGAGCCAAGAGAGTTTCTATACTTGGAGACTCATAATTGATTATTAAGAAAATTAATGGTGAATACTCTGTAAATAATCCTAGACTAAGTCAATATAGAGAGTCTTCCCAAGATTTGATCAAAGACCTTCTGGAAACAAACTTTGTTGCCATTCCTAGAAAGCAGAATATGCAGGCCCATAGTCTGGCCACTTTTACTAGCACCTGCAAATTTCCCTTTCAACCAAACCATCAGTATGCTGTAGAAGTGAGACATAGGCCTATCATACCAAACAATTTGAAGTATTGGAAGATTTTCTCACAGGATTCCCAAACTTATGACTTCATGAATGCTAAAGGTGAGTTTCATAATTATAATATAGATACAGACTGTACAGTAGATAATGACATAGATAATGGGATAGATGTAAATATTTTTGATATAGGTAAACCTACTAATTTCACTAGATTAGAAGTAGATAACTTAGATAATGTAGAAATAGAAGAAATAATCAATGATCATCCTGAAATTCTTAATCTTAAAAATAATTGTTTGCTTAAGAGATTTGTCCCCTTAGAACATTTGTTTGATTCCAACGATGTAGTTAGGAAACCAAAAATAAAGCCTTTGAGAGCATAGAAGAATGTAACATAGGAACTGAAGGAAAACCTAAACTCATTAAATTATCAAAAGCCTTAACTCCAGATGAAAAGGTTAAATACATAAATCTGTTTAAAGAGTTTCAAGATGTATTTGCATGGAGTTATGAAGACTTAAAATCGTATGACAACAACATAATTCAACCCAAGATACCTATCAAAGAGGATCATAAACCTTCTAAACAAAAAATTAGGAGGATTAATCCAGTTCTTATGACATCTAATGAGAAGGAGGTAAAGAGAATGTATGATGCCCAAATTATAGCTCCCATTAGATACTCATATTGGGTTTCAAACTTAGTCACTACTAGGAAGAAAACTAGAGAAATCAGACTTTGTATTGATTTCAAAAATTTAAACAAGGTCTCATTAAAAGACAATTATCCTCTACCAAAAATGGACCATATCCTTCAGAGGGTAGCAGGCTCATCCAAAATTTCACTACTTGATGGATTTTATGGATATAACCAGATCTTAGTTCAACTAAAGGACCAAGCCAAAACTGCGTTTACTACCTCTTGGGGTACCTTCATGTATTTGAATATGCCTTTTGGATTAATGAACGTAGGAGAAACATTTCAAAGAGCTATGGATATATCTTTTTCCATGGAGATCCATCATTTCTTAGTGGTTTACCAAGATGACATCACAATCTTTTCTAAATATGATAATGAACACCTAGATCACCTAAGAAGAGTTTCCATTAAATGTAGAAAATTTGATATTTCATTAAATCCCAAAAAGACACTCTTTGGTATAAAAGAAGGAAAACTATTGGGACATATAATATCCAGAGATGGAATTAGAATAGATCCTACTAGAATAGAGGCAAGCTTGACCATCACCCATCCTAGAAACATCGAATAATTACAGTCATTTTTAGAAAAATTAATTTTCCTACGAGATGCATTTCAAATTAGCAGAATTGATTAGAGAACTAAATAACATGTTAAGAAACGATTCAGCACTTAAATCGATAGTGGAGCCAAAATAGTCCTTTGAAGCCATCAAGGAAGCCCTAACCAAAACTCCAGTCCTTATAAGTCCTAATTTTCAAAACGATTTTATAGTTTTTTATTTTTCTTCAGAACACACTATTGCAGCAGTCTTGTTGCAAAAGAATGACTAGGAATATGAACAACCAATTGCATTTGTTAGTAAATACTTAAGATATGCCACACTCAAATAAAACATAATGGAAAAACAAGCACTAGCTTTAGTAAAGGCTATCAAAGATTTCAAAGTGTATTTTGTATTCTCGCATCATTGCTTATGTTCCAAACTCAGTAGTAAAGAACATTTTGACACAAAATGAGCATGAAGGAAAGAGAGACAAATGGATTTCCACTATTTTGGAATATGAAATTGAAATAAAGCCCACTAAACTTATCGAAGGCCAAGGTTTAGCCAAGCTCATGAATGAATCGAACTATCAAGCCCTAGATATAAGTTTCGTTGGTGCCCTTAATGATCAGGAAGAGATGGTGATTCCACAGATTAGTGAACCTTTTACTAATTCACCTTGGTATGCAGATATCATATTTGTATTTCTAAACTTACAAGATCCTCCTGGTTTAACAAGAGCTAAAGATAGATTTTTGAAAATGAGGTCATTAAGATATTGTATCATAGATAATTCTTTGTTTTGGAAAGACAATGGTGGTATTATTTTGAATTGTTCACTGAAATATGAAGCTGATAAAATTATGCAAGAATTTCATGCAGGAGATTGTGGAGGACACTTGTATTGGAAGACTACTGTTGACAAAATTCTAAGGGCTATGTTTACTAGCCCACTCTGTTTGCAGATGTTAAGAAAAATGTGACCTCCTGTCATAAGTGCCAAATATTTGAGCAAAAAAGAAAGCTTTGATCTTTACCTCTCAAACCCATCTCTACAGAAATGCCATTTCAACAATGGGGGTTAGATTTCATTGGAGAAATACACCCAACCTACTCAACCCAGCACAAGTGGATTTTGACATCCATTGAATATTTTACCAAATGGATAGAAGACATCCATTCTAGACAAGCTATAGACTCTGTCATTATCTCCCTCCTAGAAAACAATGTTCTGTCAAGATTTGGATGCCTCCAAAAGCTCATTACTGATAATGCAGTTGTTTTTATGTCCAAGAAGATGGTAGGCTTATATAACAAATACCACATCACCCTTGGCCACTCCACTGCCTATTGTCCTCAAGGTAATGGACTTGAAAAATCCTCTAACAAAAGCATTGTCAATATCATTAAGAAATTACTAGAAGACAACAGAAATATATTGGCTTGTTGGGGCCTGACCTAGGTTTAGAAGCAATTTAGCCAAACAAATCCTCAAACTACCGGCCCTTTTGGCAATAGTCCGTGGTGCGCAGACTAAGGTCTCACCCAAGGTAGTATGGGAGGGTGCTGGAACCAGGTTTCCGCACCCTAGGGATGTCTTGATGAAGTCTAGGAAGTTCGCAAACCGAACATGCCCACTTGTGCTGCTCCGCGCAACCGTCTATCCTTCACAACTTGTGCAACTGCTTCCATGCAGCTCTGTAAAGAGCATGAAGAGGTGATGTCTAGATCCTTTATCCTTACTATGCTATTATTATAGATCTTAACTTAATTGAGTGGGCCCAATATTCTCATTAATCATTCAACATTCATAACAAGTGTGTGCAATCATAAAACTATTAAAGAGATGCATGAATATAACAGAAGCATAGACACACAATATTCTAGAATCAACTTATCTTTCATTAATTCATTTTCAAAGTACAATCCCAACTCAGCCCTACGCACTCAGCTGCAGGGGTCTGCGCACATAGCTGCAGACTCTATCATGCCTCTGTGCACTCAGCTACAGAGCCTCCTCATACTATTACAACCCAAGACTTGAACTTACAGACTCAAAGCTAATTCATCATCCCAAACTTAGACTGTCTTTACACTCAGAGCCTTGCTCTATTTATATAATCCCATGGTCCACGAACCATGGGTAAGCTGACACACTTTACATTAAATTACATTATCTTAGAGTGGACAACCCTAGACTCTCGCGGCCCGCGCCCACATTTCGCGGGGTCTTTACATTACATTGGACCAAAATTCAGGCTTCAAGACTCAAAAACATGCTATGGGGGGATCAGCTACCCAACAAGCCCCCAACACAATCATCGTGACTCGCCTGAGTCACTCTACTGGTGCGGAGATCTTTGCGTGAATTTATTCCAACTTTGTCTTGGCTACGTGAAGGTCTGCAACACACTGCTCTGCCATCCACTGGATCTACTCTGCTCGCTCGACTGAATGCTCACTGTTAAGGTCAAATCCCTATCTTAGGTCATGCATCGCTTTCATGTGTGTGAGTTTTCCTTCAATGTTGGATGCATGCTTTAAGTACTGCCTCTTTTTGGTACGTTGCGTCCACTTTCTACTTCAATGGATTTTCCTGTTGTAGCCTCGTGAGCCGCTGAGTTAGGACTACTATCTATGCCATCCCGCGCACACTATCATATTGCATTTGAAGCTCCCACACCTCTGTTTCCAACCACTATATGGTGGGATCCTCCTATAAGGTTGTGAGGACCTTGAAGGATTCTTCCAACAAAGTGGTACAGCTCTGTACTGCTTATTCAATTTCTCCCAACCCTTTTCAAATGTCGCCGGTGTGCTATTTTCAAACTTCTAGGGGCATGGAGGGTTGCGACTTTAATCATAGTTCCAAAATTTGCAGGTTGAGGTCCAACTGGATCCTCGTAGCATCCTCCTTTGCCTCACAGAATCCATTGCCCAATTTGTGGATCCACATTCCTATTGGTAGATTTGTCGCAATTTCCAGTTCTGGGACTCGACGACATGCTTCTTCTACAATTTGATCCAACTTCTGGTTTTGTGCTACCATTTCATCACGTTTTATGCTAACCTGTTCAATGTTGATTCGATGTTCACTTAGCATTTGCATTGCGCATCCCTCCACAGTGCGGAGTTCTGTCGTCGCTCCGTCTTGTAGCTGGTATAAAATATCCTGCGGAAGGGAGACCAATTTTAGGCCGATTCTCGTGATTCATCCTACCATGGCTCTATCCTCCATGTTGTCTGTTGTCAGTGCTCCTTCTGGAAGCGTGACAATGTTATTCATTTTGGGCTACAATAGCTGCTATGTTGCTGATGTTCTCGCGGCACTGTAGGTGACTACCATTCCTTCTTGTGGGGGTTGCACTTGCAGTCCCTAGAGTTGTGCCCTAAGGGCCCCTAACACATTCTACTGCTCTGCCATTGCTTCCTAGAGTGCTTCCCTAGTGACCTCACGAACTGTGTCTTTAATGTCATATAGATCACCCTCTGTTAGTGTAATGGGCTCCCCATCCAATTTGGAATCCTTGGTCTTCTTCTTTGGCCTTGTTCCTTCCATACCACGTGACCATTTTAGTTGTGCTGATGTTGTGCTTGGGTCCGCGCCTTCCACCATGTCATATGTCCCCTATATTGTGGTCAGATTTGGGCCTCTTCCCTCCTGCGTCATGGTTGCCCCAATCGTCGGTGTTGTGGCTGCTTTGTTCACGACCTTGGTCTGCTCCGCAGTTGCCTTTGCTGCCTAGCGGGAAGCCCTTACATCCTCGATGAATTACTTGTTCCGCTTCTATTGTGACAATAGCTTGGTGGCATCCTTCTGTGTTCATATCACTGCCTCATCACACACTGCCAGATCTAGATCCATTTGTTGGCTTGTTGGGGCCTGACCCAAGTTCAGAAGTGATTTAGCCAAACAACTCCTGAAACTACCAGCCCTTTTGGCAACAGCGTGCGGTGTGTGGACTGAGGTCTCACCTGACGTAGTATGGGAGGGTACTGGAACTATGTTTCCACACCCTAGGGATGTCTTGATGAAGTCTAGGAAGTTCGCGAATCAAACTTGCATGCTTTCGCTACTCTGTGCAGTTGTTTGTCCTTCGCAACTTGTGCAACTGGTTCCGCGTAGCTCTATAAACAGCGTGAGGAGGTGTTGTCTAGATCCTTTATCCTTATTGTGCTATTATTATAGATCTTATCTTAACTGAGTGGCCCCAATATTCTCATTAATCATTCAACATTCATAACAAGTGCACGCAATCATAAAACTATTAAAGAGATGCATGAATATAGCAGAAGCATAGACACACAATATTCCAGAATCAACTTATCTTTTATTAATTCTCTATCCAAGTACAATCCCAACTCTGCCCTGCGCACTCAGATGCAGTGGTCTGCGCACATAGATGAGGACATTACCAGGCCTCTGTGCACTCATTTGCAGAGCCTCTTCCTACTACTACAACCCAAGACTCGAACTTACAAACTCAGAGCTAATTCATCATCGCAAACTTAGACTACCTTTACACTTAGAGCCTCGCCCTATTTATACAATCCCATGGTCCGTGGACCATGGGTAGGCCGACAAACTTTACATTAAATTACATTATCTTAGGGTAGACAACCATAGACTTTTTCACTCCGCACCCACATTTCGTGGGGTATTTATATTACACTTGACCAAGATGTGGGCTTCAAGCCTCAAAAGCATGCTATTGGGGGATCCGCTGCCCAAGAGAAGACATGGAACAAAATGTTGGTTAATGCCTTATAGGCAGACAGACTAACTACCAAAAATTCCATTGGTACATCTCGCTATTAATTAGTGTACGGGATGGATGTTGCTTTCCCATCCTCTTTTGGAGTGCCTATGATTAAGATCATCAAGGAGTTGTAGGTAGAACCAAATGATATCCAGAGAAGGATAAATCAGACCATACACTTGTAGCAGACCATATAATAAGTATATGTAAAATCACAAGTAATCCAGGAGAAAAGAAAAAAGATATTTGATAAAAAGACCAAAGCTGATGATTTTTACATATGTGATAAAGTTCTGAAGTGGGATTCGAGAAGAGAAGACAAGGGAAAACATGGCAAATTTGATTTTTTCTGGCAAGGCCCTTATGTTATTTAAGGTTACAGAGGTAACAATGTTTTTTCTTGAGAAAGATAGATGGATCAAATCTACGAGGAGGACCTGTCAATGGTAGAATGTCGAAGCATTGCTTTTCCACAAATTAACGATAGTTAACTTTACTTTACTCATTGTATGTAATAGTGTAGAGTTTAGATTGGATTTGATGGTAATATTTTGAAGTTGAAGCCCGAAGAGAAGGCCCTGAGCTTTGAAAGGTTCACCATAATAAGTATGGATGAAGAAGAATCACAAAAGAACCATTTACATGGTAACTTCAGTAACATTTTCAAAGGCTTCCGACCTTAAATTTCTTGGCATTTCACTAGGAAATTCCATCCCCATGTGGAGCCACTGTTATGGTCCTATAATAATAGGATTCATAATTTTGAATTGCCTATGGTTAGTCTTGTAATATTGTACATACTTTTTCTTTCTGCAAAATGCTTTCCATATTAAAAGTTAAAAAATGTAAAGAGGGTATGTCCTAAAAGAATAATCAAAGGACAAAAAGAAAAATAAAAGATCAAAAAAGTGAAAAATATGAACCCAAAAAAAAAGTAGATCATGAATGTGTGAAAATTCAAGTGCCACTGCTTTTACTTTTAAGTGAAAAATAATGGTTGTGTATAGCTTGTCATAAATTCTACAACCTATGATAGTAAAATAGCTTAATCTTGACTAATTCATGCTTTAAATTTCATGTTTATAGATAGAGAATAAGGATCTAGTCAAACTATTTAACCTTCGCATATTAGTAGTTAGGTAGAGAAATAAAAATGTGCTCATAATCTTAATCTGAGCCATTGGAAGTTATAAGGCTAGAATTAGATAGTTTACTTGTCAAAAGAAAAGGAAAGAAAGGGTCTGCTAGCTTAAATGCACCCAATAAAATTAAGAAAAAATGTTAGGATAAGTAAAGGGTAGGTAGAAGAAAGGTTGTAGATGTACAAAGTTGTTAAATCATAAACACATTTATCATGCTTAATCCTATGTTTTAGTGTGCAGAAGCATTTATGAGAGTGAAAGGATGTTCACTAGCTTATTTGATTAACTTCCCCTCATTTCATTTCATCCCTACTACATAATTACTAATTTCCCCATTATCCCATCAATTCTTATAAAAAATACCCTTTTCCCTTCATTTTGGCCCTTACCCCTTGGTTTCACACATTTCCCTAGTAAATTACCCTCCAAATGTCATCCCCCTACCCAAAATCCCTTTTCCCCTGTGTGAAACCCATTCCCCATTGAAAAAATCACGTTCCCCCTTATTAATTTCCCTATTCTACTTAAGAAACCCTTGAAACCCCCTTATCTTAATTTTTGTTGCCCCCCCCCCACATTATCTAATTAATTCCCTGAATTCATATTTTCCCAAAAAACCTTTTAACCCACTACCTTTGGTGTGGTTAAGAAAACCTTGCCATAATAAAATCTAGTCCCACTCCATTAACCCTCACTTATATATAATCCCCACCTTATTCATTAATTAATTACAATTAGTTGTAATTAATCTCTCGGGCCCCGCAAAATCTTCACCCTTGTTCCCTTTGTGCATCTTGACCGTGTGATAGTTGTCTTATCTTCCACCCCCAGATCTGACGTCATGCATCCATATCGCGCTCATTCCCTCTCGGACCTTTACCAGCCCGAGAGCACGCGAGATTCGTGGTTTTTCCCTGGCCCTATTCTGCTACATCGCAACTCCAGGTGAAACCGAGTGCTCTCAAGGAAATATCGCCTGCCTACCAAAAGTGGTGCGATGGCCCATGAAACCTCTTCCCCACCAAAAGCCAAAATTGTTCACTGTTCATTTATGAATTCCATGCAAATTCTAATCATTGCTGATTAAAAGGTCGAAGAAGCCCATTTCGACTCTTTTTGCTCGTTTGCACTGTGAATGCTACCTAAGCTTTCTTGCACCACCTCGAACCTCTGCAACCGAAATTGACCATGATTTACCCCCCGAACAAGAGCCAGATGCCTAATTCAAGCATCCGGTGCACAGATGAAGCCACCGTACCATCTACAGTCACCATTAAAACTAGTTTGCAGCACGGGCCAAATATTTGAGAAAAAACCAGAATGACCCTCTCAATTTGAAAGCATACAATTAATTCAAAGATTAATTAATTGAATTTAATTGATTTTTCCTTAAATTGAAGAGTATTTCCACTTGAATACTCGAACTCCTCTTTTGCAAACTGCAAATTACCCTCTCACTGCACCAGGGTTTTCAAAGCCTCACTGCTATAGCCTATACAATCCTAATTCACACCTTTCCCCCTAAAAATGGCTTCCCACACATCTCTGGACATGAGACCTGTTTCAACCCCTCACCTGGACATTGACCATTTGGCACTAGTGGATAGGGATTTCCAAATAAAAGACACTGCTACCCGAGCCAACGTTCTAAGCTTTCACTGCTGGAGTAAGCACAGATTCTTGAACCATGCCGATGACATCCACCTTTGGAAATCCAATTTACCCAAATATCTATTCCCAGAAGTACATCCATTCCATGATATCATACATTTCGGTCATGCCTGCTATATCCCTAGCCAAAGAGCTATTATTTCTCCAAAACAACGAATCTTATTCACCATTACACTAGAGTCCATCAACCAAATGCTTCAAGTCCAACCTAGCAAAAATTAGACCCCTCTATCCATTGGAGACCTATTGGACCTATATATCACCCTAGACATGGTTAAGATAAGGCAAATCTAATAGACTTTCATCATTGAAGACCACCATACTCCTACATATACCCCACCCTATATTGCCACAATTGTTTCAGAAACAGGCAGACATATAATCACCATGCTCTCATGCATCCTAGGATACACCATAGTTGAGCATGTGGATGAGGTCATCATGGCCTTCCTGTCCATTTTTACCATAGGCAAGCCTCCTACTATAATGTACAATTATTCTCAGTTCATTGTAGACAGGATGCATGAAAAATTTACAAGACTTCCCATTGAAAGAGTTTTCAAGTACTCTTAAGTGTTGTTTCACATGTTTGTATATTACCAAGCAGATAAGTTCCTTGTAAGCATCCAGAAGTTGCATACCAAAGGAAAAGAGAGATTAGTTTTCTTCTAGACACCCTTGATCTAGAAATTCTTCAAAACATTTACATACAAAGACTTCATAGATTCATTCGTCTACCCAGTCATGAACATGTTGACTAGTAACACTCAACCTAGAATCAGCCAGGGAATCAAGAGGGTGCTACAGTTGGCTAAGAATAACAATATGGGAGACTAGTACTTGTACCATAACCACACTGAAATCAGGGTTTATGGCTACCAATTAGCCCCTTACAAGTTGCCCAAACACCTCCCTATGAGGATATCTATACTTGAGTACTTCAGACAAATCATCAACTCTAATCAGGTCCACTTCCTATCTGCTAGGAAGAAGACCTAGTTTAAGATGAAAAACTAAGTGGGTGCATTCATTTGCAATAACAGAGATGTTGGGCCAGAGGCTGATAAGGTACTACAATGGATGCAGTTTAGAAACAACTTCATGTGGCAGTATGACCCTCATGGGGTCATAGACAAGCTAAGACTCAGGGTCAAATTGGGACCTTACATCCACCACCCAGGACCTGAAATTGAACAGTTTTCCAACCAATCTGAGTGGTTGCAAAAAACATTGGTTGATATGGATAGCCCAGTTGTGGATGTGGAAAACACACTCATTGTTCTTGAAAAGAAATTTGACCAGAGCTCTTTCCTGTAGGTTCTAGAACTAGGAGAACCAATGAATATTCGTCCTGTGTTACAAACCCCAGCCAATGAAGAGAAGAATCCAAAGAGGAAGAGGGAAGAGGCATCCAGATCTTCCATGGAGACTATAGATGAGCTATTTGAGCTTAGAAGGATGCCCAAGTTGAATCTTGTGTCTTAACAGGAAGAGAACATTGAATCAGTGGAAATAACGGACACTGAAACAATGGGGTAGAGAAGCAAAGACACAACTGCATCAGGTGAAACACACTAGCCATAAACTTGCAACACTCAGGCTATTGAAATACAACAAAGTGTTGAGGTTTTTTCCTTTGTCAGGCCAGCTGATAGAGAAAAGGACATCAAAGACAGGTACAAAGAAATAAAGATGAGGAATGAGAAGTCGAAGGTAGAGGCATATGCCCAATACTTCAAACATACACCAGCCAACTAGAGCAGGTTAATGTCAGCCTTTGACATTAAAGTAGGAAATATGCAAGTATCATTTTTGCAACCCACTGTTCAACAACCAAATACCTCGACTGACTATAAGAAAACTAATTTTGAGGTGTTGGCTAGGGATGTTCATCCCATTGACCAAATAGAGTTCCACAAGTAGGTTGGAGAAATGATTTACTCCACCCTAACAGGAAAAGCCATGGTTGCACACAGGTTGCAGGATTCACTAAATAATGTGACAGCTCAGTAAAAATTGGAGAAGGCCTCCTCACAGGCCAAAGACAACAGGATAAAGTCATTATATGACTTGATCATTGAGGTGGGCCATGATGCAAGTGACAATATTATCATCCAAAATCTTATCCCTACATGGAGGGGATATTTGGAGTGAAATCCTTTTACTCGAAAGATTTAGAGTGAGGATAGCAATCATAAGTCCTGAAGATGGATCCCAGTTGGGGTTTGAAACGTTGGCATAAAAATGTTCATACTGTGGGTTCTCCAGTAACTGATCCAAAAGATACAAACCACAGATCTCTTAAATCTAGAATCTTATCCCTACACGGAGGGGATATTTGGAGTGAAATCCTTTTACTCGAAAGATTTAGAGTGAGGATAGCAATCATAATTCCTGAAGATGGATCCCAGTTGGGGTTTGAAACGTTGGCATAAAAATGTTCATACTGTGGGTTCTCTGGTAACTGATTCAAAAGATACAAACCACAGATCTCTTAAATCCAGAATCTTATCCCTACACGGAGGGGATATTTGGATTGAAATCCTTTTACTCGAAAGATTTAGAGTGAGGATAGCAATCATAAGTCCTGAAGATGGATCCCAGTTGGGGTTTGAAACGTTGGCATAAAAATGTTCATACTGTGGGTTCTCCGGTAATTGATTCAAAAGATAGAAACCACAGATATCCTAAATCCAGACAATAAGGCTGCTGAAAAGCTGATCAAAAAGAAGAATGAGGATATAGTAGCCCTCAAGAAACAACTCAAGCTACCACATTTACAACACCCACAGAAAAAGGAGGTCCTCGAGAGCCAAACCAATCATGAATAAATGATGGACCTAGTGCTACAGTTGAATGGTTAGTTAAAGGAGATGGAGAAAGAATTGGATATCTTAATTAAGCTTAAAAATGCTAGTCTTGATGATGCTCCCTTAACTGTCATCCCAACAGTTACCGTTGACGTACCTTCTACTTTGGCAGCATCCTTAGCTCCCACATCTCCAATGGCCACAGCATTGCGAGCATCTACACCAACTACATCAGCAATAGGGTGTATAGCAACATGGTTTACTGGTTATGAGGCAAACAGGTTGGTCAAAACAATGGAATAAATTTCCATTTAGACCACTGAGATGAATAGGCTTAAGGAAAATGTGACTAGCCTAGAAACAGCTTACAAGCTTCCCCAAATCATGCACAAGCAAGAACAACATAAATCTACAAGGATGACCAAAAGAATCAAAAGCTTGGAGAAGGAAATGACACTGAATGAACCTCTAGGTCAGGCTAAGGAGAAACTATGGGCCAATATCATTGACTAAGTCAATGATATTTGGCCATCCATCCAAGTTATTTTTGAACAAATTGATTTAATAAAGAAGACCACAGAAGCCATTCAAAGAGTCAAAGCAAAACTTGGAGATATGCCAGAGGAAGCTGCAAGGATCATTCACTTCCTCAACTCTAAGGACAAGTATGAGCTGTAGGAATTAGAGATACCTAATAGAATAGGTACAATTTTGGAAGTTAAAAGAGTCCTTACCAAGAGGAATTTGATGTTGAACCTGGAGGGTAAGTGCCAAACTATGCAATTGGCCATTGATGGATTCATGGTGAAGTTTGAAATTTTGAGGCAAAAGGGTTTACCAAATCCTTTGGTTATCAAAGACAAGTTAATGACACTGGAAGACTCTAATAAAAGGATAAGAGAAGCGGCCAGAGAGTAGCTAAATACTTCATCAATGAAGGGTATACCTACTGGCAAAGTGTTGTATCAAACTTTTGAGAATTTGTTTTACCTCCAGCATGAGGTAAAACAACTTTTTGTCAATAAGCCTACTTTTTCCAAGTATACAGAGGCAGATGAGATCTACAAGAAGATGCTCAATATCCAATTACCAAATGCCGAGACATGGGAAAAACTAAATTATTTACTGTAGAAATGTACAGTAAAAATATAAAATGTACAGTAAAAGTAAAAGGGCATAGTAAAAGGATATTGACAAGTCAGTCAGGTCAAAGTGTATCAGATGAAAGGTCAAAGTAAATAGAACATCCAGTGTGAATACCAAACAACAAAGAAGATTAAAGTGCAAAATATCAAAAGATCAAAGCGAGCAGAACCTAAATAGCTGGGACAACAAGCGACAGTTCAATAGCTATCTCTATCGTCTTGCATGAAGATATTTCTTTCTCCTAGAATAGTTCCAAAGATAGTTTGGGATATTTTGTATAATATTTTTGTATAAATACTTCATAATTCAAAGTATTGAGGGTGGATTGCTATACATTTTTAGAGTTATTCTGATCTTAAACCTAAGGGTTACTGTACCAATTTTCAAGTCAATAGACTGGAGCAAGTAATACAAAGATTGCATTACAGGATTCATGAGATGAGCTATTGCAGTGAAGTATCTTCTTTGTCTAATTTTGTTACATTCTTATGTGTTCCATAAACTTAAATGTTATCTAAATTCGAATGAATTAAATGGAAATTTAACTCGGAAATTTTTTTAAGTACACTTTGTTTTGCACGGTTAATCATTTATATGTTTTCCTCTGATAACTAAATTTGAGAATCCTTAATTTCTCTCCCATCCCAGTTGACCTATTTAATTTCCCTTCATAATCCAGCCTAAGGAGCCCTTACTTGATCCCTGGATCTCATTGGAAACCATTTCACCATCAAGCCTTTGAGATCTATAGTAACTCCTCCATCTTGCCCTGTAGACACTATTTTTAGAACTTGATCCGGTCCTATTTGTTTGGCATTTTTTCTCCATAGCCTGATCTAGGTAGATCTATACAATGGCATGGAAAGAATCAGAAATCAAAGTGATCAGAATGAAGTCAACCCAACACCAGAGTAGAGATCCCATCTTTCTGATTCCAACAGTGCAAATGGTACTTCAATCCGAGTCTGGATGATGAAGTTACTGCAAAAATAAGGGCTCTTCAATCCTTAGGAAAATGAGGAATTTCCTTTAAAAATGGGTCTTAAAGCCTTAAAGGCAAATTGCAATGGAGGTTGGACCATCGAACCCCCAATCACTGATCTCTGATCATCTCGGGTTGATAGACCGGAGGTAATCGCAATCGGCGGTCATATATGCATATATATCGGCAAGTGGGTAGTTAGATCAGTGATACACCGATCGGTGGAACCATTATTGGAACACTAGAGCATTATATATGAGCGGGACTGACGCGATCGGTCAATGCCAATATTGGCAATTGGCTATCGGTAGTCAGTCCTTCCCCATGAATAGGACCTATGGACCAGAGAAACGCCGATTGTGACTTCAGCGCAGACCCGATTGGAAAAATAAGCCTGATTTCATGATTTTGAGATCTGGGTATATGGTTTCGAGGTAGTTTTTTAGTGTTTTCGGGATTTTTGAAGTGTTGTGATTTTAAACGATAAAACAACCATTTTGAGAGGCAGTTGCACTCACCGATACTTCCACTTTACCAACCTCTCTTATTAAACAGGAAAGCCTTGTTTTTAATGGGATCTTGTCTGAAAATTCATTATAAAAGAGGATCAATGGAAGAGCATGGGAGGAGGCAATCTTGATGGTTGCAACATGTTGTTTCACAGAAGCTAAGAGCATCTATTGAGTTGTTTTGAACATTTACATGACTCCAACCCTCTTATATTATTGCGGGAAGATTTGGTGCTGCACACCACTCCATCTCAGGTATTCATTTCATAGCCATCAGGCAGATTGGAGGTATAAGCCTATTTATGGACATATTGATAAATGTAATTATGTTTATTCATGCCATTTTTAATAAGAAATGCCTCCCTGTTGTTGAGTTGGGACCGGAGATGTAGTCCAAATTGGACAAACTTCGTTATCAAGCCTTGGTGTTCTCTTTTATGCCTTTTGTGTGCTTTCTTCTTCTTTTCATATGTGCACATTTATGTGTTAAGCTGCAATTTTATATGCAATTCTTTTCTATGCATCTATAAGAGAAAAAATCCTGGATCAAGTGGTATCAAAGTAGGGCGTTTTAGATGTGAATTGCATGTTTGTATGCTAACAAGAGGCATGCTTCAAACAGGTGAAGGGAATCTAGAACATTTCAATCCAGAGGCAGGGCATGCACCTCGAAGAAGAAACATGGTTGAAGAGGAAGCTTGTACTGAAGAGGAGCGTAATTTTAGAAATACTTTCTATTCAATGGCAAAGAATATCAGTCAGCTAGCTATAAGACTGGAAAAAGCTAAAGAGAGGAATCTAGAAGGACAAGGTTTAGCACATGGGAATGATGGAGAAGAAACCCCTCCTTCTCCTTCTGGTGGTGAAGGTTCTTCTTTCCTCACCACCATAATCAGAGAAATCCAAAGGATGCATTGAAGAAATCTTTTTTTAAATTAGATGTTAAATTTGATCTTCCTATATTTAATGGTGAAAGTAACACAGAAAATATTAACAATTGGATCATACATATTGAGGTTTATTGTAGGATTCAACAAATCGTAGAGGATGAGGCGAAAATCCAGCTAGCCTCTCTACGGCTAGGTAGCACAGCTCTCTACGGCTGGGTAGCACAGCTCTTTTCCTCATGGTTTTCTTTTACTTCTGCATTAATGGAACAGTTTTATCCCTTAGGATACAAATAGAAAGCTTTGATGAATTGGCAATATTTAGGGAATGGCAAAGGGCAGAATGTTCAGAGTTTTACAAAAGAATTTAGGAAGCAAGCACTGAATTTGGGTATTGCACTAGATACACCTGAAGTTGTAACTAAGTATATTGGCTCACTTCATAGTTATATTTGGCATTCATTATTGTTGTTTGAACCAACCATTGTTGACGCAGCTAATGTGAAAGCAATTCATATTGAGAATAGGGGAAAGAATGAAAGAGAGGACCAATCCAGAAAGCCACCATTGAAACCTCCCAATGGCAAATCCAAAGCCAAATGGAAAGGGAAGGAGAAGAAAACAACAACAGCCAAAGAGGGAGAGTGGCCTTATTGCAATCATTTCAAGAAAGAAGGCCACGATGATGATCATTGTTGGAAGCAGCACCTAGAAAAATTCCCAAAGAAGTATGGAGGAAAAGGGAAGCAGAAAACAGTGGTAGCAGCACAGCAAGACCTTGGATCAGATTCAGGAGATGAAGCATTGGTCACAACAGCAGGAGAAAAAGGTACCTTTACACCTCCTATTGATTCTAAATCACAAGGAAGCACCAGTTTTGTAGATGATTCCATTTCAAATGATAGAAAAAGGATTGAGTTATTTCATATCAGAGTAGTAGTAAACCATACCAAAGTAGAAACTCTGTTTGATACGGGGTCCCAAGCAAATTTAATTGTAGAATCTTTGGTAAAGAAGCTAGGTTTAGAAACAAAACCACACCCAAAGCCTTACCTATTGGGATGGATACATGATAAAGCTAAATTGAATGTAATCCAGCAGTGCAAGGTAAAATTTGTGATTGCTTCTAAGCTAGTAGATGAAGTAGAGATGGATGTTATACTGCTGGAGATCTGTGGCATGGTATTGGGGAGCCCCTACCTGTATGACAAAAAAGATGTCTTTTTTCCACCATAAGAATAAATACCACATCACTAAGGATGGGATAGAGTACATAGTGCAGGCACATCAAAACAAAATTATCGCCATCCTTGTAAGCGTTGGGCAGATGAAACAACAGGTGAACTCCATCAAGGCATGCATGCTTATGGTCATCAGGCGAAAGGAGGCCGAATTCGCAGACACGTTCCAAGGTTGCGATGGGAAGCATAAACAAGAATTGATGGATTTAATTGTTGATTATAATGCCTTTTTTCAAGAGCCATGGGGACTACCTCCACAGAGGGAGATCCAACACGAGATGCACCTATTGCATGACGCCCCGCTGCCAAATATCGGCATGTACAAAATGTCAGTGGTTGAAATGGAGGAGATCAAGCGTCAAGTGTAGGAATTACTGGACCAAGGCATGATCAAGCCGAGCTCCTCCCCATGCGGATCGCCGATTTTTCTAGTGCCAAAGAAGGACGACAGCTGGAGGATGTACGTGGACTACCGTGCGGTCAACAAAATATCAATAAAAAGTTACTATCCCCTCCCACGCATAGAGGATTTATTGGATCAATTAAAAAATGCTATATATTTCACAAAATTGGATCTATGCAGTCGCTATCACGGGTCCGAATTACGAAGAAGGACGTGTGGAAAACCACCTTCAAAACCAAGCATGGGATTCTCGAATGGTTGGTAATGCCATTCGGTCTTTGCAATTCTCCAGCCACCTTTATGCGGGTTATGAATCATATATTTCAACCTTTCATGGATGAGTTTTTTCTTGTATATTTAGATGATATATTAGTTTTCAACAAGAGCTGGTTTGAAAATATGATTCATGTAAAGAAAGTGCTTGATGTGCTAAAGAAATAAAAGCTCTTTATAAAATTGTCAAAGTGTGAGTTCGGGAAAACCTCTTTGGGTTACCTAGGTCATATTGTTGGTCATGGTCAGTTAAAAATTGATCCCACTAAAGTTGAAGCAATTGTAAATTGGCATAAGCCTATTAGTGTAACTGAGGTCCGTAGCTTTCTAGGTGCAGTCTAGTATTGGCAGAGATTTATTACTGATTTCTCTATTATTGTAGCACCTTTGCACACATTGACAAGTGTGAAATAGGTCTTCCGATGGGGAGGAAGACAGTAGAAATCCTTTGAAACATTGAAGGAAAAAATTATCACCGTGCTAGTCTTAGCCTTACCCGATCTCCAACAACCATTTGAGAATGAAACCGATGCCAGCGGTTATGCCATGGGAGTTGTACTGATGCAGCAAAAGAAGCCAATTTGTTACCATTCTAAGAAGTTTTCTCAAGCTGTGATAAACTATCCCACCTATGACAAGGAGCTTTATGCCTTGGTGCAGAGTGTGAAAAAGTGGACACACTACCTGATCGGCAAGGAGACCATCATCCATACAGATCATTAGCCCTTGTAGTACCTTCAATCACAAACCAAGTTGCAGTAAACTCGTCATTTTAGGTGGATGGGATTTCTTCAATAGTTTCATCTGGTAATAAAGTACAAGAAGGGAACTAGAAATAAAGTGGTTGATATGCTATCACACCCTCCTATTCCTGCTTCTATGATTTTTCATAATGCTTCGTTGTCTTTTGAAAGTTATGCTAAGAAATATGCTAAAGATGATGACTTTAAGGAGGTTTATGCAAAACTAACCCATGGTTCATAGGTGGACAACTATCACTTGTAGGGGAAATTGTTGTATCACCTTGGTAAATTGTGTATTCCCACAAGAGAAAGAGTGCATGTAATTCGAGAGGCCCACACCTCTCTTGTGTCTGGACACTTTGGTGTTGAGAAGACTTTAAGTCATGTATAAAGATTTTTTTTTTGGCTTCATATGAAAAACATTGCGACTCACAATGTAAAGGGTTGTGTGATGTGTTTTGTTTCAAAGCCCTCTAATAGAAAACTTGGGCTCTACACACCACTCCCTATTCTGATCCGTCCATGGGAAAGTGTGTCAATGGAATTTGTAGGAGGTTTGCCTTTGTCTAGGATGAGTCACGACTATTTGTATGTCATCATTGACCATTTTAGCAAAATGTGTATTCTTATGCCTTGTAAAAAGCACATTACTACAGAGCAAATTGTTTCTCTTTTCTTTTAGTATGTTTGGGTCCACTTTGAATTACCCACATCAATTGTGTCAAATCGAGACTCTCGCTTCCTTGGGGAGTTTTGGACTAGCTTGTGGAGGATGATGGACACCAAACTAAAAAGAAGCATGACATTTCACCCGCAAGCCGATGGGTAGATAGAGGTTGTTAACCATACCGTGGTACACTTATTATGAGGCTATTGTGGGAAACATCCCAAGTTGTGGGATGAACATCTCCCCTATATACAACATTCCTATAACCGAGTAGTGCATTCATCAACACAGTGTTCACCATTCGAGATATGCTTTTCTTACCTGCCAAAGTACCCTTTAGACATGGTCTTTGGAAGGGAGGATGGCTCCAGTGAACATAATGATAAAGACAAAGCTCAGTAGTTCATTCAATGAATCCAAATGATTCACCAAGCAATGCAAGAATAGTTGGAAAAGAGTCAAGCCCGTTACAAGGCTCGACATGATAAACACCGAGTTTACCATCAATTCCAAGCGGGCAACAAGGTGTGGTTCCACATCAGCAAAGATAGGATGAAGTGAGTGTTGGCATTATGACACAGGTGGTGTCCTTGATGGAAACTCACTCAGAGGTATGATACAGGTGTTGTCCTTGGTGGCAACTCAATTAGATGATAGATCATAGTTAAACAAGTCAAGAGAGAGGTATACACAAGTTAACATTGATGAAAATGCGTATACACGTGGATGATCAGAACAGAAGATGCGTATACGTACAAATTCAGGTTCACAGAAGGAAAGGCACGTACATGTTAGAAAACCAAGTTTTGGTCCATGGTATTTGGTCCGAAGTGTTGACCCTAGGTATTGGGTCCAAGGTATTGGTTCTACATGGTTTTGGACCATGGTATTGAGAGAAGCCTAAACCTATATAAGGAGAAGATCATTAGGCCAGGGTGGTGCAAGTGTACAAGTGATGAATATCTGATCAAGGGTGAGATCTGGTATGCTGGTTATGGGTTTGTAATGCTTTGCTCAAGCTGAACCAAGGAGTCTCCTATGTGGTTGATAAAGGTTGATGGACTGGGATCTTGAAGACTAAAATGTATTATCATTATATGGTATGATCATGAATAGATCTGAATACTGATGCATGTTTTATCCTTTATATCTTATGGCCTAGGTATATCTGAAGTTGGAAATTGCAGTGAAGGTATAAGTAATTATTTTCAGATCTGTACGCCGATTATCTCTGGTGAAAGAGCATATACACGCTGGTTTGACATAGTCAAGTAGCGTATACATTATGAGATTTGATATTTCAGGTTTCTGTTGGTTCTAGTGGTTGTTGCAGAGTTCTGGGCTCTGGTCTATGTTCTGGTAACTACGTTTTGATGATAATGCTTCAGTGATTCAGTATTGGGTGATTCATAGATTGATGATGCAGGTATAGTTAATGATTGTATTGCAGTGGTGATTGTTTTGTATTTATGGATCCAGTATGAAAATTTATGAAATGTGGTCCCTGGAAGAAAAGAGAAGGTTGTAGCCTTCTATAGGTCAGTACCTATGTACTAGTACATCAGCTAGTACAAGAGCTAAGGGGGCGTAGCTCCCTTCTAGGAGAATCTGGAGAATGAGAGAAGGTTGTAGCCCTCTGCAGGTAGAAGCCTACATACTGGTATAAGACTACACCAGTACAGAACCATTGTAAAAAGAAGTTTCTTATTAAAAGAAGATAGAGACGAATTGCAGCAGGTAGTTTTCACCCACATTGGGTTTCCACCTTATATCATGATGTTCATGTGTGCTTCTTATCTGTGATGATCTGTTCTATTTTACTACACCTATTTACTACCTACATGGTTAATAATGTTCTGATGTACTCATTAGAGATCAACTACTGAATCATAAGTTTACTGGATATATGCTAGTTGCAATAAACACACTTGCATATACACGTAGGTTGCCATAACTGAAGTAGCGTATATGAATCAGAGTATGAAAATGAAAAAGTGTTTGATTTGATAATACTGATTCACCCCCCCTCTCAGTATTATTTCCAACAATTGGTATTAGAGCAGGTCCTTCAAAGGAAGCTTGATCACTTGAAGTAAGATCCATCAGGATGGGTAATCAAGAAAGAGAGGCATTCATGAGGCCACCAATCTTTGATGGGAGCAACATTGTCTACTGGAAGATAAGAACCACAACATATCTACAATTTCTTGGAACAGATGTTTGGGGAATCGTGGAAGGAGGATGTACATATCCATCAGCGATTCCTACAGATACAGCAGAGAGAAAGAAATATGAAGTTAATGCCAAAGTTGTTACTGTCTTATTGGGAAGTTTTTCACAATCAGAATTTGTCAAGGTTATGCAGTTCAAATCAGCTAAAGAAATATGGGACAAAATCATTCTAAGCTACGAAGGAGATGATCAGGTAAAATGAGTAAAGCTTCAAACTCTCAGAATACGGTATGAAACTCGTAAGATGCATAGTAATGAAAACATAGCTAATTACTTCCTACGTATAGATGAGATTGTCAATTGTATGAGGAATCTCGGTGAAGAAATTAATGAAGTTGTCTTAGTTGAAAAGGTTTTGAGATCCTTGTTTGCTAAATTTGAATCTGAAGTGTTTGAGAAAAGGAGGATCTGTAGAAAATCACTATGATGCAGCTTCACAGAATCTTAATTGCTTTTGAGATGAGAAAAGGAGGACCATCAGACATGAGAGAAGCTGCATTCAAAGTATTAGCAAATGGAAAAGAAAAACTCAATGAATCTGGATACATTTTAGAAGAAGAAGATGAGGTAAATTTTGTCAAGAATCTTGAATGGGGATCTGGAAGGTTCAAAGGTAAGCTACCTTTCAAATGATTTTCATGTGGTAGAGTTGGTCACTACACTGCTAGATGCCCTCATAACAAACGAAAGATGTTTGAAGAAGGTAATAGAAGTTATTATACTCATGATAAAAGTAATGAATCATCCAATAGTGATGAAGACATTAGACTTCTCACGGCATATGAAAATAAGGATGTAGAAACAGAATAAGTTACCAGATTAAAAGAATAGCTGGAGTCAGTAACCAGAGTAAGGAAGCAGCTGCAAGATGTGGTAAAATATCAGAGCATAACAATACAGAGACTTGAATCAAAGATCCTCTCTCTAAAAGAAGATCTTAAAGAATCAAAGAAGCAGAATAAAGAAGCTCTTGAAGAACAAGAACATGAAGTGCTCTAATTAAGGCAACAAGTGGAAGAAGGAAGAAAAGCTAAAGAAAACATAAGCAAGTAGTATCTGGAAAAGGAAGAACAACATCAGGTTGAGGTAAATATCTTAAAAGGTAAATTAGAAGAAAAGGATAAACTATTACGATTTCAAGACAGTACTAAGATTTTGGATGATATTCTTAGTAGTCAAAGATCCCCTGCTATCAAAACGGGTCTTGGCTTTTATGAATCTGTTGAAGGTGGATCTAGCTCACAAGGTGAGGCAAGGAACTCTAATGAGAATTCTGAAATGCTCAACAAGGAGATGAGAGGACAACCTCATCAATAGCTAAGGAAAGAAATTCCTCAAAGAAAATGTTTTACTCCTAACTATGGAAGTGATAGATGATTATTTCCTCCGATGAATAATGTTGAATGTTATGTATGTCATAGTCTTGGACATGTTGCAGCTAGATGCAGAAGTAGAATGGTTCAAGACCATCACACAAGATCATCAAACTCTAGGTACTTCAATGGATATTGTTTTTCTTGAAATATGTTTGGCCACAAAGCAATTGATTGCAATATAAGGAACATGAAACATGTAAGATTTTATGCATGTAACAAGTTTGGACATAAAGCAAGGGAATGTAGGAGAAAAATTCAAACTCCAAAGCAAGAGGATTATACATCATCACAATTCTAGGTATTGAAGAAGACAAAATGAGAGACAGAAAGGTGTGACATAACTCAGTTAGCTGACATAACAGACACAGGGGAAACTGAAGTGTAGACCTTCAGTATTCCAACTTGCATACGCTGATAGTATGAAGGTAAGTCACATATATACGCGAGCTATAGGCTGCATAGTCGCGTATATAGAGCTTTGAAGAAAAGCAGCGCAACAGACTTAGGAAATGGTTCTATCATGGTATATGATGGTTTGCATAGGCTCAGGGGGAGTATATGCTTCGAATAATGCATTGTTGGCATTATGGTTAGAAGTCCTTGGTGATGATGCTTATTGACACTTCTTGCTACTGATTGTTGATTGACCAAGAGAATGGATTTCAGGTTAAGATGCTTATGGTGTAGATCATATGGTGTATGATTGTTGCTAATAACTATCATGGTCATGTTTAGTTCCTTGGTCTTTGTGAGGCATATGGTGTATTTTGGTACCCCACTATGCATGGTATGGATGATGTAATGGTTCTTGTTGTTGAGTCATGTATAAACAATTGGTATATCCCCACTTCGTTGGGTGGATTAGTCTAAAATGGTGCATTCCCACTTGGTTGGGAGATTGATGTATGTATAGAGTCATGTTATGTTTTTGCGGACCTTGCATGTGCTCAGGGGGAGCATGGATAGATTGGTACATCTTGGCATATACAAAGGGGGAGCTCAATCAGAGATTTTAGCAGGTACTCAGGGGAAGTATGGATAGCAGAAGGTATACCAAGGGAGAGAACTTCTTGGTCTGCCCTTTGCCCTTGATATTAAAGGGGGAGAGTGACTTGGTGTGGTGGTTGCCATCAAGTCCAAACGAGGAGATTGTTGGCATTATGATACAGGTGTTTTCCTTGATGGAAACTCACCCAGAGGTATGATACAGGTGTTGTCCTTCGTGGCAACTCAATCAGATGACATATCATAGTACAACAGGTCAAGAGAGAGGTATCTGTAGGTTAACCTTGTCATGCGGAAAGAGTTATATTTGCGGACAAATCTAACCTCCCTAGGAGTCTATGACTCTCTAGTGACAAACAAACCAAACAAGAGCTATCCTTCTCTAGATACAAATCATTCTACGAGAATTCAAATGTTTTCGATCTTACCTTAGGTCCCACGCTTGTTGTAGCAGTCCAGCCTTGCTGATCCAGATGAGCTCCTCCTTCACTTTCAGACCTGCATACACTGACAAAGCAAACGATTACATAGCATCTGAATATTTATCATAAAATAAAGCATATCTATCATATTGACCAAGGAATACATGAAATAATTCATTAACAAATCATTGAGAAGAATGGACTTATTTGTATTAAATAATCAAAGGAACCATTACAACCTGAGCCTTGGTGTTGTGCAAGCTCCTCCCAGTGTCCAGCAAGAGATTTCCTCTACTTTGACAAGCTCACCCACTCCCACTATGGCAACAAGGAAGGATAGTGATCTCTCCTCACAAGTCAACCAATGGAAGTCCTAATTCCAGCAACATTTACCCTTTAGAATGTTCAGCTTTCAACCTCTTCCTCCTTTGGCCCAATGCCTGTATTTATAGTATTCTAGAGGAAGTTATTCAGTTCCAACATCAATGGGATACTCCCGCTTTTGGATGGGGTAGCTCCTCTCTTGATGGGATAAGTTCCTCTATCATAGGGATGCATGAACCATCTGGAGGCGCTCAATACACGTCAAACACTCTTCTAGAAGTGACCACAAGTAACTTTTTTAAGATGAAACTCGCGCCTTTTGACCTTTACAGGGGTACGCACCCA
>APFE031666098.1:39733-69745 GCA_000404065.3 Pinus taeda
GCGTACCCAGAGATAAACATGTTTTTAAGTGACTTTCTCTCTTTTTGAAGTTTTGACATGAAGAGCAGAGGTATGGGGCTTGACAAAGAGGACAATATGGCTATTGATGGGGCCATCTAAACTGCATATAGTCAAGGTGACAAATTTCAGTGTAACAAACCTTGATGAAAGTGCGTATACACACGGATGAGCAAAACAGAAGACACGTATACGTACACACACAGTTCACAGAAGGAAAGGCACATACATGTTGGAAAACTAAGTTTTGGTCCGTGGTATTTGGTCCATGGTATTTGGTTCGAAGTGTTGACCCCAAGTATTGAGTCCAAGGTATTGCTTCTACATGGTTTTGGACCATGGTATTGAGATAAGCCTAAACCTATATAAGGAGAAGATCATTAGGCCAAGGGTGGTGCAAGTGTACAAGTGATGAATATTTGATCTAGGGTGAGATCCGGTATGCTGGTTATGGGTTTGTAATGCTTTTCTCAAGCTGAACCAAGGAGGATCCTATGCAGTTGATAAAGGTTGATGGACTGGGATCTTGAAGACTAAAATGTATTATCATTATATGGTATGATCATGAATAGATCTGAATACTGACGCATGTTTTATCCTATTATGGTCTGGGTATATCTGAAGTTGGAAATTGTAGCGAAGGTATAAGTAATTATTTTCAGATCCATACGCGGGTTATCTCTGGTGAAAGGGCATATACATGTTGGTTTGACATAGTCAAGTAGTGTATACATTATGATATTTGATATTTCAGGTTGTTGTTGGTTCTAGTGGTTGTTGCAGAGTTCTGGGCTCCAGTCTATGTTCTGGTAACTATGTTTTGATGACAGGGTTTCAGTGATTCAGTATTGGGTGATTTAGAGATTTATGATGCAAGTATAGTTGATGATTGTATTGCAGTGGTGATTGTTTTGTATTTATTTCTCTAGTATGAAAATTTATGAAACATGGTCCCTGGAAGAAAAGATAAGGTTGTAGCCTTCTGTAGGTTAGCACCTACGTACTAGTACATCCGCTAGTACAAGAGCTAAGGGGGTGTAGCTCCTTCTAGGAGAGTCTGGAGAATGAGAGAAGGTTGTAGCCTTCTGCAGGTAGAAGCCTACATACTGGTATAAGACTGCACCAGTAAAAAACCATTGTAAAAAGAAGTTTCTTATTAAAAGAACATAGAGACGAACTGCAGCAGGTGGTTTTCACCCACATTGGGTATCCACCTTATATCATGGTGTTCACGTGTACTTCTTATGTGTGATGATCTATTCTATTTTACTGCACTTGTTTACTATCTACATGGTTAATAATGTTTTGATGTACTCATTACATATCAACTAACTAAATCATAAGTTTACTGGATATACACTAGTTGCACTAAATACAGTTGCATATACACGTGGGTTGCCATAACTGAAGTAGCGTATATGAATCAGAGTATGAAAATGAAAAAGTGTTTGATTTGATAATACTGATTCATCCCCCCTCTCAGTATTATTTCCAGTAGGGAGAAGGAAAGAAGTTGCAGCCAATCCGGTATGGACCATTCACCATATTGCAGAAGATTGGGAACAATAACTTTTGTCTTGACTTGCCGGTATATATGTAGATATACTCAGTAGTGAATGTGGAGAACCTGAAGCTATATGAACCACCTTTGATCATGGGCACTAATGAGGTGGGCACAGTTCCTACCATCGATGATTTTACACTTGAATATCTTGATGAGTTGCCCGAAGACATCATCCTTGACAGAAGAACCAGGACTTCATAGCGAGGAGATGTAGAATACCTTCAAGTTGGATTCAAGGGAATGCATCCTAGCAATGCCATATGGCTGTAGAAGGAGAAAGTGAGGGCACAGTACCCTCACTTGCCAATTGACTAATGAAAAGATTTTGGCTCTCCAAAATCTCCTAAATGGGGAGGATTGATCCAGGTGGATCTTTAGATACAATGGCATGGAAAAAATCTGAAATCAAAGTGACCAGAATGAAGTCAACCCAAGACTAGAGTAGAGATCTTGTCTTTCTAATTCCAACGTCGTAAACAGTACTTCAATCTGAGTCTGAATGATGAAGTTATTTCAAGAAGAAGGGCTCTTCAATCCTTAGGAAAATGAGGAATTTCCTTTAAAAATGGGTCTTAAAGCCTTAAAGGCAAATCGCAATCGGAGGTTGCATATGGGCAGACATAAGGTTTGGACCATGGAACCCCCAATTGCTGATCTCCAATCAGATCGGATTGGTAGATCGGAGGCAATCGCAACCGACGGTAATATATGCATATATATATCGGTGAGCGGGTAGTCAAATCAGTGATACACCGATCGACAGAACCATTATTGGGACACTAGAGCATTATATATGAGCGGGACTGACATGATCGGCCGATGTCGATATCGACGATTAGCGATTGGTAGTCAGCCCTTCCCCGTGAATAGGACCTATGGACTAGAGTAATGCCGATTGCAACTTCAGCGTGAACCCAATTGGAAAAATAAGCACAATTTCATGATTTTGATTTCCAGGTATATGGTTTCGAGGTAGTTTTTTAGTGTTTTCATGATTTTTTAAGTGTTATCATTTTAAATGATAAACTGGCCATTTTGAGAGGTGGTTGCACCCGCCGATACTTCCACTTTACCAACCTCTCTTATTAACCAAGAAAGCCCCGTTTTTAATGGGATCTTGTCTGAAAATCCATTATAAAAGAGGATCAATGAAAGAGCACGGGACGAGGCAATCTTGATGGTTGCAGCACATTTTTTCGCAGAGGCCGAGAGCATCTATTGAGATGTTTTGAACAGTTACATGACTCCAGCCCTCTTCTATTGCTGCAAGAAGCTTTGGTGCTACACACCACTCCATCTCAGGAATTCATTTCATAGCCATCAGGAAGATTAGAGGTATAAGCCTCTTTATGGACATATTGATAAATGTAATTCTGGTTATTCATGCCATTTAATAAGAAAAACCTCCACATTATTGAGTTGGGCTCGAAGACGTAGTCCAAATTGGACGAACTCCATTATCAAGCCTTGGTGTTCTCTTTTATGCCTTTTATGTGTTTTCTTCTTCTTTTCATATGTGCACATTTATTTGTTAAGCTGCAATTTTATATGCAATTCATTTATTTGCATATATAAGCGAAAACATCTTGGATCATAGCCAAATGGTAAAAGTAACCCTCCGTTCATCTAAGTAAGTGATTCCAGCACCCAAATCCAAATAAAAAACCCAAGCACAATCATAACTAGCCTAAAATCAAATAACTAAACAAATTTAAATAAAAAAGAGAGAGCCCTCTCTGAGATTAGGAAGGTTAGATCCTGATCTCAAAAGTTGGTGTGTGGTTACCTCTATCATTTCTTTTTTTGACAACTTAGAAGAAATTTTGGAGTGATAACAATATAGAGAAAAAATCATATATCTCTAAACCTAGACTTTCTACCCAATAAGTCTCGCTTGGACCAATGACATATCTGATATCAAGCTAAACATTATACTATAGTTGGCGACACACTTTATTGTCATGGTATCGATAATATTTTTCAAAGTTTCGTCACCCATGAGGAGGTCGAGAAAGCTTTAAATGAATGCCATTCTGGGGCATGTGGTGGAATTATGTCTGGATATACCACCACACAGACGATTTTGTGTGCTAGCTACTTTTGGACTACTATGTTTCATGAATTCATCCTCGCGGTCCAAAAGTGTCATACCTACCATATATAGAATCATAAAAACCCATGCTCCACTATCTCCTTTACATCTTGTTCCATTGTTGGACCTTTCACAAAATGGGGCATTGACTTTATGACAGGTAACCATTACTCGGATAGGGGGCATGGCTACATCATTGTGGTGGTTGGCTATTTTACGAAGTCGGTTGAGGTGATGCCTATAACACCAGGGAAATAATTTGTTTCTTTCACTTCAATAATGTCATTGAAAGGGTTGGTGTACCAAAGGATATAGTTACAGATGATGGGAATCATTTCCGTAATCACATAATGTCTTAACTCACTCCCAAGTTGGGCCTCCACGATGAGAGCTCAACTCCCTACTACACCTCAAGAAAATGGGAAAGTTGAGGCAATGAACAAAGTTTTTAAAACAATGCTTGAGCACATGATATGGATCCAAAAATTAGATTGGAACCTTATCCTTTAGATAGCCCTATGGAAATATTGAACCCCTATTCATATTTATATCAGATTCACACCATTTCAATTGGTATACAATCTGGAAGCAATCCTTCCTATAGAGTGACAAATTCCATTGCTAAAACTTGTTGTCAAACTTCTCCGTACAAATTTCGTAGAAGAGGAGAGTCTCTTACATATGACACACTTATATGAAACCTAGTGTGATGTGATGATGGCTAATGAGGCCCATAAGAAATGCATTAAGGCAAAATACGATAAGAATGTCAAGCCTTGTGCCTTCTAGGAAGGTGACCTTGTCCGGTTGTATAACCAAGAGTCTGATAAGTTAGGATCTGGGAAGTTCAAACGAATTTGGCTAGGCGTGTACATGTTTTAATGTTTTCTTGCTAAAGTGGGCCACGAGCTTGTTGATTTTGACGGAGTTCTTTTGGCATCACCTAGAAATGGGTTGTACCTCAAGAAATACTATGTTTAGGTTCGTTTTGTGTAGTTCACTATGTACATGTTGTATATAGGTGTGTTGAGTGTGTTTTCAATGTATTACCTTTGGAGCTTCCTACATTTTTTGTTAATCTAGTTTACATTTGGTTTGGAAATGTCAACATCCCTTCTACCATATGTTGGTTATGTTGATGGTGCTAGTCGTAGTACTCAAAACCTTTCTTTCGCAGCATGGGCTACATATTGTCTCAATTGTGAGCTAGTGAGTTTACAAGGGATTTGTATTGGTTTCTCTACCAATAATAACGTTAAGTATAGTATAGTGATCAAAATATTGTCTGATGTTATTTCTCATGGTAATTATTATACAGTTATCAGACTTGACTCACAACTTGTAGTTCTATAGTTGACTAATTTCTATTAAGTTAGAAGTCCAACTATGCTTTGTATGTTCTTAAGGGTTCACCTTCTGGAATGAAATTTTGATTAAATTTAATATCAAGACATTCTTATAAGTCTAAATACATTGACAGATGCAATGGAAAATCGTGTTTTATACATACATTTATGACATATGTAAATTAAAATTCAATTCACATCACATACATTGAACAAGATGATAGAAAGCATAAGAAAAAATGATAGAAATATAACTGTATATCTATCTATTTTATATATATATATATATATATATAGATATATATAAGTTTTGTTTCTACAAAATCTTGTGCCTGAGACACATATGGCCACACAGCCTATCATATCATAAATTTACATGAATTCAAAATATGTCTATATAGGCTCCTAGTAGGCTAGTCATGATGATGCTCATGATAACAAGCAACTATGCGAGCCACCTTGCACAAAAGTTAGCTGATATGGCCTGGAACACCAACAGTATGGCATGGCACTCTCATAGGGATTTGATCACCCTTACTCTTAAATATGCCCTAGGTTAATCTCTCCATATGTCACTCGACCTTTAAAATATTCTCAACTACAATGAGATCTTGCAATACCTCTCATCCTCCTGCAACAACCTATACTCCAACTAGTGCCTTTGGTGGATCTCTAGCATGTTGAAGATAGGATAAGCCATCTAGTTGAACGAATCCAATGTCTGCATGTAAAAAGTCATTAATCAAGTCTCAGATACATCAACAATAAAATGTATTAAAAAATAAAAAATAAAAAAAATGATCAAAATGATTTTGTTTTACCTATGGCACCCCATCACTCAGCATCAAGAAGCACAATCTCTTGGTCTCTCCGGAAATCCATCCTAGCATCTGGATAGTCTTTGATCATAATGAGATGCATGTGAAGCCATCTAAAGAAGACTAGAGAAAAACTCATGGAAATTGGACCTACATATCTCGACATGAGATGCACCCATCGACGAATCCATGGGATTCTAGTATCTAGGAGCTCGAGTGAGATATGTTGTGGTCAAGTAATGGAATTCGCTCCAAGAAAAATGAAATCAAAAATGGAACCATGCCTAAATCAAAATCAAAGCAACCTATGCATGGGGTCAAACCACGAACCATTTGAACTCCTCATACATCTCCAGGGTGTGGAAACGTGGTTCTAGAACCTTCCCATACTACTTCGAGTGAGACCTCAGTCCACGCTCCATGGACTGTTGCCGAAAGGGTCAGTGCTACTGGGATTTGTTTGGCTAAATTAACTTTGAACCTGAGTCAGGACCCAATAAGCCAACAAATGGTTCGGTTGCCGGGAACAAGATCTGCATAAAGATGTCTGATGTTGTATCACTGGAATCTGACAAAGAAAGGAATTAAAGAGTGGTTGGAAAGAAAGATTCACGAGTTCATGGTCTAGGAAAATAAGAATCTGTGATTATCAAAGGAAGATTGGTTAGATTACTACTTATATACAAAATCCCACAAAATTTTATTTGCATCCTTCTGCTCTGAGTTGTACGAGTGGATCGCGAAGCTAGCAGACAATCAAGGAAGGTATAGGCTCGAAAAACCTATTGTGTGGACTCCAGAGTTGGTGCGGAGATTGGAAGCATCGAAAGGTAAGATCATGCACATTGTGGATCACTAGCTCGATCAAATTATAGGAGGATTTATCACCGAGTTCGCGGTAGATACTTCAGTCAGCTATAGCGAGGTAGAATGGCGCTTCCTCAAAGGACTACGAGTTAGGTACATTAAATATTTGAGCACTTGGATTAAAATGATATTGTGTGAAAAGTGATTTATGTGAATAAATTGATCTTTGGGTCTACACGAAGTGGGAGGATCTACAAAAACAAAGGCAGCATAGAACTAGAAACTAGCCCCTTAATTTCACCTCTGCGAGAAAGCGAGGAAGAGCTCGCGAACGTTTCACCAAGAAGTGTGATTAGTTTGAGAAGGCAGAAAATTCCGCGCATACCACTCCCACTTACACCAACACCAGTTTCACCATCTTCACCCCCATCTTCACCCACACCACCTCTTCCACCACCACAGTTCAATATGGAAAGCGCGATAAAGTTGTTGGTGTTCAAGGGAGTAGGGAGTGAAGATCCAGACCAATTTTGGCTCGTGGTAAGGGTTATATGGGAAGCGTAGGGAGTCATGGATGATAATATAAAGAAAGCAATGCTAGTTAGTGCTATGTAGGATCATGCACTGACTTGGTACATTAAGCATTCCAATGACAATTTGAATGTAGGGATTGCGGATATTCAAGTTGCGCTAAAAAAGGAATTTAGCAGGCCAAAATCAGAGGCACAGTTGATCATTATATTTAAGGAAATCATGATGCTTCTAGGCGAGAACCCCTTAGAGCTAGATTAGAGACTGAATTGTACAATTCGTGAAGCTAATATGACCTTGACAGATGGGCAACACCGTGCATGGTTTGTAGCATCACTAACGCTGCATCTAAGGAACGTGTTGTCATAGCAAAAACTAACAACTTAGGCCGAGGCCTTGGAGATCCAAATGAGATTGCATGAAATCCTAATACAAGATCCTCACCTGGGAGTTCAACATTTCCACATGCAGTTGAAAAACTTGTGCCTTGAGTTGCAAAGTTTGAAACAAGACAGGACGGCTCGCCTAGAAGCGTACGAGGAGGTATGATGCGTAAAGTGCAAAGGCTAGGCACATGACAAGGACCATTGTCTAGTCTTCGCGAACTACCTGGTGGGAGGAGGACCATTTCCATTGAGACTGGAGGTACAAGAAAGACCGATTGCAGCGCTAGCATTATGGTGCATGATTTGTCATATAGGAGGGAAGAATGCTACATATAACTGCCATCTATTACAGAATTATATGCAGAATTCCCAACAGTTGTTATGTAATTACTACAGGTGAGTAGGCCATGATGAGTGCACCTGTAGAAGTTATGAACTGATGATGGGTCTAACTCCTACCTACAGAGTTTAGACTGAAACATAGGCCCTCGATCAAAATGCAGCGATGGTGCACATTGGATTTCAGGGGCACGGATGAGGTTGAGGTGGAATGGGAGCAAGAAGAGGTCGCGGACAGCTGATATGTTACAATTACGGAGGGTCAGGGCATTATGCCCATGATTGTACAAATCCAAAAAGACCATCATGCTTATACTATACCTAGTTTGATCATGAGATGGAGGACTATCCCACACTAATAGCAAGGTTGTGCGATAAAGGAGCACTCCAACCTCCCTCGGCTTAGAACCTACAAATGATGAGAACTGAGCCGCGCGAGGAAGACTCGAATGTAAATATCATGCTTTGAAGTGGTATCATGATAGGATATGATAAAGTCAAGTAGCTCAAAGAAGTGCATGGGTTTAGAGGGCTCCAACAATGGAACCAAAATTTTATTTAGAACGTGCTAAGGAGATATTCATGGAAGCTAAGAAGAGCTTCATGGATGCCTCCACTTCAATAAGTAGAGACAAACTGGAGCCAGAAATGGACCCATAAATGTTCACTACATTTTTGTAGACATGCATGAAGCTGCTACACAATAGAAAAGCTATGAAGGGGATGCAAGAAATCATCACTAGATGTGCTAGAACCATGCCAGGAGAACCCTGCATAGTCCGAAAGCTCGGGAAGCACACAATGCAAACAGGAAGAGAGATGAGATTGACCGCACAGATCAGGGAATATGAAATGGATCAAGTGATTTTGGATCTATGATTAGACACAAATGTCTTGCCAAAGCAGATGGTGGAGCGCATGGGCAGACCTGCACTGTAATGGTCTCCTATTCAATTGCAAATGGAGAACCAACAAAAGATCCTACTTATGGAAAGATTACAAGGAATAATGGTAGATATCGAAGGTGCAAGCATACTCAAATATTTTGAAGTGGTAGATATTGTTGATGACAACAATCGCTATTCCATGCTACTGGGAATAGATTGGGCCACTAACATGAATGGAGTGATAAATCTAAAGAAGCACAAAATGATTTTTGAGAAAAAGTCATTATGCATAGCGGTACCGTTAGACCCTACAGAAGGATCATGCTACATAGAGCCAGTGCCTGATTATGATAATGATGATGATCTAGACTGTATTTACAAGATAACCGCGTGGGAGTAGAACTAGGTAAATCCAACAACGGATGGAAGACTCTCCTAGGAACGTGAAAGATCCTGCACCTCAAATTCGGATGAGGAAATAGAACGATGGCAGAACTAGTTACATGAGTTAACCACGGTCAACTATAACATGATGACAAGGTCGTTGCACTACGTGGAAACAAAGGTAAGAAATCTACATATGTATGACGGGTTGAGTGACATGGCTAATTTCTTGAACAAATTTGAAAGATAAGTACTGGAACAGCAGCGTTTCAATGCTCTAAAATGGGTACTGTGTGTTATCCCCACAAGATGGTGGGGTACGCATCAAAGAAGTTTTGACAACTGGCACAAATGCAGAAGGATGATGCGCATGTGGTTTGGAAAACCTCAGATGCAAATGAAAGCCGAGTATGATGGACGAAACAGCCCATGCGCCCACCTTTCAAGATGGGTATAGATGTATGGTGCACAACCTACATGAAAGTACACCGTCCTCGTGATAGGAAACACGAACGTTAAGCAGGAGCAGGCAAGACAATGGTGTGAATGATGACTAGGAAGTATGGTAAGACCATGCACGCAAAAGCTTTTGATAAAGTACGTGAAGCACTAAACAAGGTCCACCTTGTGAAATGAACTGACTGGGACCTGCACGTACTAGCATTTCTCTGGGCTTACAGGTCCCTGTGCACAACCCTAACCAAGCGAGCACTTCCAAAGCAGAAGTATGAAGTGAATGTTGTAATCCCTATGGAGCATGCAAAACCTAGTCTATGCATAGTAGCACTAGTAGATACGATGGTTCACGAAGCCCAGAAAGAAGGGATCACATAGCCTCGAGAAACAGAACACATGGGACTTGAGGAAGAAATCCAGCAGGGAAACCTTAGACTCCACAAACTTGAAGAAGAAAGAGTACATTTAAGGAAGAAAAGTGCTTTGATGGATGTGGAAGTCAAGAAGATGGAGGCTGAAATAAAGAAAGATTTTCCTTGCAAAAGTACCAAAATGGTAAGGCAGGGCACATGCAATCATGATGATAGGGTTAAGGCCTATTGACACAAATTGATCAGTCTGTTGCTTTGGCTTGGATCACATATTGCCAAGTAAAATGACTAGGGTAGCACGTTCCAAGTAATAAAGTACGTGATGCTAATCATAATAGTAAAAGGTAGAGATTGTTGAAGCAACATGATGAATGATCGGATGAAACTCTTCACGGGTGATACGACCACCTGACTAGCCAAGGGAAGGATAGTCTTAGTGCTCCAGGCAGTTGGAAAGGAGAGCGAGACTATAAACTATTCTACCCGGGAGCTGCACGATATTGGAGATGAACGCAGAAGCAAAGAGTCACAAGGCCCATGACTGCACATAGGGGGTTGCGCTGTGGTGAGCACTAGTATTGTAGCAATAATGCTGCAACTCCTGGGCTACCTACTTTACTCTTATCAACCCAGTAGTTTGTAACAAACGTGGAAGCGTCGATGCTGTATGCACAAGTACTAGTTCTCATTGCAGGTTCTCACTTGGTCAGTCAATGCAAGATCATGAGGAGTTCAAGCCAACTTCTATGGATTCCAAAAGAATCTCTATATGTGATGAAAGGAAAGAAATATTACTCTACATATGCTATTCTAATTGCAGAAAGGAGAAAGACTGAAATGTAAAGAAAACCTAATAAACCCTAATTAACCAACTAATTATGCTACTTTTGGAAGTAAATAAGCAAAAAACATATTTTTGGATTTTCATGTACTTTTATGTGAATTTGACATGCATGTAATTTATTGTGTGTGAGTGTGGGAGCGAATAGGTGGCATTGAAGGGTGGTTTTGGCACTTGAGAGGATGTAGGATGGTGTGGATGGGTCCTGGGAGGTATCTGGTGGCCTTCTGGAGGCTTTTTACACACTCAGCCTTCAAAAGAAAGCCTACAGGAAAATCTACAGGAGGACACAGGAAATCTATAGGAGGAAAACAGGGAACTATAGGAGGCCTACAAGAGGAGGCTGAGAGCAGTTTTCACTGTTTTGAGGGTGTGAGAGTGGGTGAGAAAGGTGGATGAAGGTTGGAATGAGGTTTTAGGGTGCCTAAGGTCTACCATGAATCACCAGGAGAGAGAGAGATGATTGGATTTGCTCAAGGAGAGAGGAAGAAGTTCTATGGAAAAATGCAGGAAACTAGGGCAGAATTGAGGTGAGATTTGGGAGACCTATAGGGCATGGATAAGATGGAGGGCATGATTGCTGATAAGTTTTCCTATTGCTAGAAGAGATCTGTGGCATAGAAACTGACAGTCATCAAAGGAAATCAAGAAACAAGTGAAATGAACGCATCTAGAAAAAAACAGAGTTTTCCATAAAAATGATCTAAATTATGATCTATGAAAGGAAATGCTGAGAAATGTTGTAGGAAAGGAAAACATGAAAGAAGACTATTGTAAAGAAAAAAGTGAGCATGATGAATAAGATCTAAAGCAAAGGAACGCTGGACTATTAACCTACTAAAAAAATCTACAAATACTAGAAGTCCTATGAATGAGGAAAATCTGTGTTTTTGGGGCAGCAAGGGAGTCTTTTCCTCAAATCATGGTCCCAAAGGGAGGAAGAGAGGCCAAGGCACTATTTATAGCCTTTTGAATCTTTCTTGGTCACTACTTAACCTACTACAGAAAGCAAAAATGGAAGCAAACTACTAAACCATCAAAAACAACCTATTCTTAACCATAAGAGAAACACATCTACCAGCAAACTAATCTACAAACTGAAACAAAGGATACAAATACAAGTAAAGAGGAGCTTAGCTACTTGGATTGGGCCCTAACCGAAGAGCTTCAACCCTCTGAGGTAACTTAATGCTAGCTCAAAAAGGATTCCATCTTTATTTTCAAAACAATACCAAGATTACATGAAATTGTCACAAAAATAATAAGCTCGAAATTTGAGCAGAGTTTACATAAGAAAGAATATGACCCTAGTGAGGCCCTAGGCCTCTCTACTTATACAAGTGAAGCTACCAACAACTTCCTCAAAATCAGGGAGGGTTGGCTCCCAAAACTCGAGATAATCATCAGTCATCCTCCACTTCCTCGGTTGCCTTCTAGTGCATGATTCTACTGCTTGTACTCTGAGCCGAATGAAGGGGAATTCGAAGTGAGGAGTAATAAATGAGGGGTATTCCCTCCTATAAGTCCTCTCCTCTATCCACTTCGAGTTATTACTGCCACTTGTCCACTAGATCCTTGACTTTGACTTCGAAACCCACCAATAATCTGCATTAAATACATGTTAGACCACATGGCACAATAACTAACTCAACTCACTCTATAAGCATAAATATAATCAGAAAATCATGTAATAAGCTAAGAGAATGGTTGATTTGACTAGTTAGGAGGTAAAATGAGCCCATATAATTACCCATTTATGAGGCTCATCATCACCCCCCTACTGAAGGTGTTGCTCATCCTTTGAGCAACCTAATCAATCTCCTCATCTTTTATGGCGCAGGTGGCCTCCCTAGCATCCCAGGCTTCTAATGTGGTCTGATCTTCTTTGCCATAGAATCCTACCTTCCTGTTGATGTCCTTCCACTCCTCCTCCTCCTCTTCTTCTCTTCTACCTTCCAGCATGCCTAACAGCAGTGGGGGACTCAATTTGAGGCCAATCCAGTTGACCTTCAGCCTCTGCATGGAGCGCTTGTATATTGGCACTCTTTTCAATGCCTCCTTTAGTCTCATGGGGAAATTACATTCCCTAATATGCAAACTGTGTGGTAAGGTATTCCATCTCCTCATGCATGCATGCACACAATCATCCCCAAGTAGCCTTTGCATATCCTCAAAGTGTGCAATGGCTTGTGCCTGATTGGTGAGATATCTAGGGGAAATCTGAGGGTCATTGGCAAGTAGGTTGTGTGTGTTGATGAGTGCCATAGGATCTGATGGCTTAGCTCTTATTATTAATAGCTCATTCTACTCCTTTATCATCAATCTTTTTATTTCTGCTACCCTCATTTCTTCATGGTTCATCCATGAGGCCATGGCCATTAATTGCAGGTCCCCTAGCTTGGCATTGGGATCCCACACATTCATGTCTATGAGGGCCATGTTGTCTATGTAGAATTTTGCCATATTTTCCTTGTCCTCTGAGGTGCTTTGGTCACACAGGTCCATGAACTGCCTGTAGTCTTGGAAAGGCATTGTGCCTTTTTGTGCCAAAGTCTTTATTTGGAATTTTAACCATTGGTCCTTTAGATAGAGGACATAGGATTTGGCTAGTGTTTTTCATTGTAATGCCTCCATGGATAATCTGGCCATGCATGCTAGCTGGGTCTCTTTCTCTTGCAGTCTCCTCCTTAGCAATTCATTTTCAGTTTCAAGGTGGCTTCTTGTAATTGCTTCCCTGTCTCTGAGAGCACTCAACTCTCCATCCATTTCCTTGAGTTTGTTTTCCATATGGCTAATATCCTCAACTCCTTTGGATTTGGCTATCTGCATCCACAAATGTGTTCTCACTCTTTCTTTCTCCAATTCAAAAAATAGTGGAATTGCAAATTTCTGTGGGATTATCCTTCCTCCCTCAAGTAGATTGTAATACGAGGTAAGACTAGGCTAGCGATCAGGTTCTTCTATCTTTGTTTCTTCCTCCTTCACCTGTGGCTATCCTTTTATCCTTTTCTCAATCTTTTGGGTCTCCTATAGTTTTGACAGTGTCTCCTATAGAACTATCTAAGGTTCTTGTAGGACTGTTTTTGGGTCCTATAGTATTGCCTTTTCCTTCCATGTCGAAGATCTAGGAGTCCCCATCTCATAAGTTACGGGTGCCTTGGAAGGAGATTCTTTCCCCTTGGTAGAGGGTGAATCTTCAATGGTAATTGGCACTTTTGAAGAGGGCTGAGGTTTGCATGTTTTAATTCTTGTGCTCTTCCTAGTCCTGAAATACATGGAGGTCTGTCTTTTCCTCTCTTTCTTTGGCTTGATTGGTGTACTGAGGGCAGTGAGGGAAGTTGTTGCCTCCCTTTCCAAAGTCTCAGGGGACTCTTCTCCTAGTTCTACCTTCTCTGCCTCTTTTTCTCCTTCTTTTTTCTCTTTTTCTGTCTCTTTTTCTATTTCTTCCTACTCTATTTCTTCAGCTCTCTCCGCGTCTATTTCAGTTCCTTCCTCCTTCCTTTCTTGTTCTGCTATGTGACTCCTGGCTCTACCTTCTCCCCCTTTTTGTTCTTCCTCCTCACTTCCAGTAGGGCTGAAATCATAGGTTAAGGCCTTTATGTCATCCTCAGCTGTCATGTTTCAGAAAACTTCCCATGCTATAGGGAGTGTAAAGGTATGGTGGGCTTCCTCTACTAGGATTTTGATTAAGCAATGGTGAGCTAGCTATTATGAATTTCCTACTTGTAACTTAGTGCTGGAGTTAATGAGGGACTGCAGGACAAAGTAAGGTATACTGAACTTCTGAGGTGCTGGAGTGTTCATGCCATACCTTAATTCTTGGAGGATTCTAAAGTGACAGCCATAAACAATATTGTACCTCCCCTCACAAGAAATGTATTTTATTATTTGATAGCTAACCCCATCCTAGGGATATGGTATTCTAGCCCTTCTAATGCCATTTCTATCTTCAATAGCGGTTTCATTATTTTGGAAAACGTTCTTCTTGGCAGCCCGACCAATTGGTTTCTCATCTTTACTCCAAGGTAGCCCAAGAGGAAGGGTAGTGACCCTACTGATGAATTCAGGGGTTATCTCTAGTGAAATACCTCAATGGTGATAGTGGCATGAGTTCTTGTGTGAGGGACTAGATACAGAGCAAACTCTTGGGCAATTTCCTCATCAAACCCTTGAAATCTCTCAAAGAAACCCATCCAGTTTGCCCTTGTGAAGATGTCCACTACTTGAGGATGTGTATGGAGCCTAGTGGAGTTAGTGGACTCCTTCCTCATAAACCCTCCTGTCATATTGTCTATACTCTTTTTGGAAAACTAAATATGGAGGTGGAGACAAAGAATTTTTGACAAAAGTAGAGAAATAGAAGAGACTGTGTTTCTTTTTTAAATAAGCATAACTTTTTTTTTATGTATTTTCTCTTCTCCTAAAGACTTATTTCCTCCTTGAATTGATACCACTTCTTTAATATATTGATATTCAACAGGGGGCATGCATGAATCCTACCTCTTCACATTGAAAATCGTGCTACAAATCATGTTTTCTCCCTTTAGAACGACTCACTGCCGCTCCTGTAGAAGCTTGTTGTCCCTCCTGTAGTTTTCCTGTAGGTGCTCCTGTAGAACTTTTAGGTGCTCCTATAGAAAATGTCGAGAGCAAGAATATGGGAGAGATCGATGGAGGACGGTGGTTACGAGGTTGTGGGGGCACAAGGAGACTGTTGTAGCTGAGTTACAAGGAGAGAATGAAGGAAAAGGTGGTGAGAATGCTCGGGGAGGAGTACTTATTACCTGTTATGGATATTTTAGGTGATGAGTTCAGAGCTGGCAAGGTATATGTTGGCCATATTCAGACCATGGTCCCCACATGCCTTGTCATCATTGTTACCAGGAATAGTGTCCACTCGGATGCTGCTATTCCCACTAAGATGGGTGGCTATCTTAGAAACAAACAAGTAAAGTCTACTTTCATTTTCTTTTATGAAAATAGACAAGAGGATAACCAAGAAGACCAACCTTAGTCTTGCGCTTGATTTCCTCTCCTTATTGATAGAGCTTCCCCGCTTCTTCTTCATATGCCTAGCTTCAAAGAGAACCTGTGGAATCACATCAACGTACTACTATCGAAGAAACAAAGATATATATTCATAAATAACACAAGAATAGATGTGTGTTAACCATACAAATGCATATATAAACAAGTACACAAGAATATGGAAGAAAACTAGAATAACTTTATTAAGATGAAAAGTAGCAAGAGGATTACAACAATATGTTCTGACCCAGCATCATCATCCAGCTAGAAAGCTCTTCTTCACCTCAAGCAAAGCTTAGATCACCCAACACTATGAATATACACCAGAAAACCAACAACACTTCTCTATAAGATACAAAATTCCAGCCTCTGGATCTCTGTGATAAGGGATCCATATATAGATGATTATAGGGAGGTGAGTCATCTTATGGGGTCTTGATTAGTGTCTTCTCTCTGATATTTCTTGCTTCCACTTGGAGAATAATGATTTCTTACTCATCCCTGGTCGCAAACAGAGAGGCAAGTGTCAGAGGGGAAGCTTCTGGAAGATTACATGATCTTCCACCTCGCATTTTGTCCCTACCATTTGTCCATTCCTGACCATCGCACCCTACAGAGGAGCAATTCAGTGTGCATTGCACCTTGTACACTGGGAAGGTGATATGCATCGCATCCTCTGCACTGAGCTTCAAGTATGGTCTAGTTTTGACCATTTATGAGCAGTTTTCAGTGGAGAACTTCTGGGAGATGATGTAATCAATTGACCTTGTTCCTTTAGGTAGTGAAGCAACACTTTTAGGGACTTAGGAGCCCTCCATTTATGGAAATTTATGATTGGGGTTGAAGTGACCAAAAATTTCTATAACAATCATGGCCCCTCCTCGTAATGATCCCTCATTATTGCATCAGAGTTCACATTTCCTCCACTACCTGTCCTTAGCATCTTGTGCTATAATTGATTGTGTGCACGTGTGGGTGACATCTCGAATGAATGGAGTCAACTAGATGAAGGTGTCCAAGTTAACTAGTGACCTTTCCCTAATTCTACCTAAACCATCTCATTACTTTTACATGACTTCTAATTACACAAACGAAAACAGAGGAGTGACTTAGTTACTTACCTGTGATCTGAATGTATTTGTTGTGAGGTGTTGTGACTTTCTCTGCTGCATGCTTTTATTTCCCTCTTTGCATGTTGTCTCTGCTTGTTGAAGGGTGATTGTGTGCTTGTGTAGGTTATTCTCTAGCTAGATCTGAGCTTTAGGTGCTTGTTCAACCTTCATGTTTGCACTCCCTTGTTGCTGGTGCTAGATTTCTGTGGGATCAACTGCTAGAGGAATTCCTACAGGAGCTCCTATAGCTGCTTCTCCCCTTGAAACTTCAGCTTCTTTCTATGCTTAGAGCTCGAGGATGATGCTAGAGGTGTAGATAAATATGGAGAGGTAGTAGGTAGGCTTTAGGTGAGGTTGATGGTGCTTTTTCCTCTCATTTTTTTTTTTTTTATTAAAAAACTGAAAATTTGTTTTTCTATGTTTTTATTGTGTAGGAAGAAAAATTATGCTTGGGGTGTGATGTAGGTTTCGAAATGATGGCAAGGGTGTTTGAAGATTGTAGGAAGGCTTATAGGTTCTTCATGAAGCTTCTTTCACCCTCAAACTGCCTTCTATAGCCACTTATGGCTCTTTGTAATTCCTACAGGAGCCTCCTGTAGAAAACACAGAGCCTCCTATAGAAAACACAATTTTTTAAAACGAGGTATGGTGGGGTGAAAGAAATGAAAAAAATGATGGAGGAAGGTGTTAAGAAGATGAGGTAGATGCTAGTATGAATGTCAGGGTCCCCTTGGCACCTTCTTCTGCTCCCTATAGTCCTCCTCCAAACTTGCAATGCAACAAAAAATTCATTTTCTTTCCTTTTTTTCTATTTTTTTTGGAAAACAACAAGGGCACCTCAGAGAGGTTTTCACCCTAATTGCTTGCCCTGGGCACCTCCAAGGGATTTTTTTCACCCAGGGATATTATTCTTTTTTCTCTCTCTCTTTTGTTTACATCACTGGGCTGCCTCAGAAGAGGTTTTCAACCCAATGATGGGACTCAAGTGCCTCATGGAGGTTTTCACTTGAGTCCTTATTATTTTTTATTTTTTATTTTGCTTTTCTTTAGTGAGTGGGTGAAGTGGAAGCTATGACATGCTCCACTACCATCATTGTTTTGTTCAGATCTTCAATAAACTCTCGCTTGGAGAGTGTTTTCTTGAGACAAGCATGGGGATGGATTCATCATCAATGTTTCTGATCAGAATTGAACCATTGTCATTGCATTTCTCCACAGTGTAGGGTCCCAACCATCTTGTCCTCAGCTTGCCTTTGAAATCCTTATTAGAGTAGTGCCCAATCTCCCTCTTGGAATTGCTTCTCCTTGGTATTTTTGTCATGCCATATCCTTCTCTGAAGCTGAACTACCTCTGTATGGAGAAGGGCTCGCAATTTGTATTCATCCAATCCATTGAGCTGAAGTAATCTCTCCTTCTGTGCATGGTTGAGGTCTAGGTCTAGCTGAGTTGCCATCCTTAGTGTATTGAACTCAAATTCTATTGACAGCAAAACCTTCTTCCCCTAGACCAGTTCATAGGGTGTGAAACTGATGGTGGTCTTCCATGTTGTGTTGTAGGCCCAAGTGGCCTCAACTAATCTGTTCGCCCAATATTTTTTGCTGCTACTCACTACCTTCATTAGGATCCCTTCCAGTGCTCTGTTCGTGACCTCCACTTGCCCATTGGCATGTGGATGGTAAGGGGTGGAAGTCTTGTGCTTGATCTTATGATGTGTGAGCATGTCTTTCATCAAGTTGGAAGTGAACTGACTACCTTGATCTGTGACCAACTCTCTTGGATACCTGAACTTGTAGAATATGTTTTCTCTCAAAAACTCAACTAATTTTTCCTCTGTCACTGCTTTGATTGCTTTTGTCTCTACCCACTTTGTCAAGTGGTCAGTACACACAATGATATATTGCTTCTACTTTGAAGGAGGGCTGATAGGCCCCACAAAGTCCATGCCCCACTTCTCAAATGACTCAAAGGTCACTTGAGGTTGCATGGTAATCTCATCCTTTGGAGTATATTTCCCCATCCTCTGACACTGATCACATTGGCTTGTATATCTCCTCACATCCTGATGAAGAGTGGGCCAATAGTAGCCTACTTGCAATATCTTGAAGGCAGCTATTTTTACTGCAAAATGGCCTCCACAAGGCCCATCGTGACAGGTCAAGAGGATGTCAAAGACTTCCTCCTCCCCGACACATCTTATGAAGATCTGATTTGGGCCAAGTTTTAAGAGATTCCCCCCAATCCAGGTGAAAGTGGCACTTTCCTTACTATCTTGCTTTTCACTTTTGAGGATAGGTGTGGCAAGAACTATGCTAAAACCAAGTAGTTTGCTATATCAGCAAACCATGGAGAGAGTACTGATATAGAAAATAGGTGTTCATCTAGCATTTGGTCATCGACCATTCCTTCTTCACCTGCAAGTAAATTCACTCTAGAAAAAAAGTCAAAAACAACATTCTCTTTCTCAATAATTGTCAAATCAAACTTCTACAGTAAAAGTAACCATCTAATAATGTGATCATTTCTTGGACACAGACTGTCATTAATGTCAATATGGCAATATTCGAGGAGAAAAAGGAGCCAAGAGGAGTATAATAGAGGATGCAAATATCCATCACAGCAACAAAGGAACAACCAGAGCTATAAAGAAGCAGACAGATCCATCAGAGGAGCAATGGGTGCATTTATATTATCGGGAGCTATCGGGCCACAAAAGAATTATATGCATGAAGACTACAGGTGGAGGAGCATATATCATACATATGTGTTTTTACACTATTGAAGGCACAAAACCTTATATACATATACATATACATACATACATACATACATACATACATATATATATATGTACATATATATATATATATTATATTATATATATATATTATATAATTATATATATATAGATATATAATATATATATATATATAGATTATATACACATACTATCGGGCGGTAAAACCCATGTATGCATGCTTTAACACTATCAGAGGAAGATTGCGGACTTGAAACTCTATACATGGAAGTGCTGAGTTTTATTGGGTCCAGCACATTGAATCATCAAGAGGGGTCTATGTTAACATTGAGCCCTAACCCTGTGTGACTTTTGATTTCCGATAGCAAGTATCGCATCGGCACTTCGGAAGTGGGAGCTATAATATGTTAAGTGGTCCATTGCAATCGCCAATAGCGATATCGCATCAGACCTCTGTTAGGGGCAACTCCTAACTGCGATGCATATCCACATGAACCCACCGCACATTACAAATATGACTTAATCTATGCTTGCATCTGTGGTATATCACAATTCGTAAAGCCTTGCCGCATTGGAAGCACCGACTGCGATAGGTTGTGGACCCGACGGGCATATTAACTATGGTTTAATACCATATCGCATCCAGTCCATCGGAGTAGTGGAGGATCAGTCGTCAACCATTGGCAGAGTCATGGGTCCGATATATAAAGGACTCATGAGAGTCACAAATCACCGGTTGTGATTTAAGCGTGGACCCAATACAGGAATAGGTGTGATTGTAATATTTCTTGAAGTCTGCATTTTAGTCTGTTTGACTGTTTTTTCTCATATTCTCTGTGTAATGGAATGTTTGGCTTGCATAGGGTGTAATGGAAAGGCTTACGATGTTTGTTCTGAAGATTTACAAGGTTAAACATCAATGAAAGGGGTGAATCATGGCAATTATGATTGCAATCGGGACAAAACATCTCCATTTAATTTAAAGAAATCTGTGTATTTCATAATCATTGCCAAAAGGAGCACTGTTATGGTAAACCGAGAGGATGTGTTCTCCATGAATCATTTGGAACAATCTAATGAATCTACGTATCCCCAGAAAGTCAGTGAACTTGCACAGCGCAGAGGAAGCTGCAGCGACCGAGGAGGAAGCCTAAGAGCTGGTGTAAGCGGAAACGAATGGACAGAGGCATGGGAATGTATAAAACAGTAAAAATAGAGAACTGTTGGGGCTGTTGTTGTGGTGAAGAACCAGAGTGTGAGGTAGTAGAAGCAGCAGAGGTAGAAGAGGCAACAGAAGCAGCAGAGGCTATAGAGGCAGTAGAGGCAGCAAAGGCAAGAGAGTAGGAGTGAGAGGACCTCAGTTGAATAGAATGTATCAGCATACCAATTTATACCAAGGTTGGGTTGGAGCCCAACAGGTTGGAGCCTCAAACCTAAAAAAGACTGAAGTCATTGGGGGTAGGTGCTCCTAAGTTCAAAACCACTACAAAACAAAGTTGGTGATCTAGAGGTTGGAGCCTCGTTGAAGTCCAATTTGGATCTTGGCAACTATTCATAATCAGATATATACTTATATTGTATTTTCTTCGTTGCATTGTCTTACGTTTTAATAAAAGAATTAATTCCAGCTGTTTATTTATGTGTTCTATGTATACATATACATATCTATATATGCTTTTGGAAATCAATAAAACAATTAAAAAAAGGGAAATACTGATTCACCCCCCCTCTCAGTATTTCCAGCAATTGGTATCAGAGTCGGCTTCTTCATACTAGCCTAACAACTTGAAGAAGGATCCGCAGCCATGATGAGAAATCACGAAGCATCAGGAAGACCTCCTCTATTCAATGGCACTAACTTTGGTTTTTGGGAAAAGAGAATGACCTACTACTTAATGTCCCTTGGACCTGAAGTCTGGAATCTTTTTCAAAATGAGTATCATATGCCTACCACTCTTCCAATAGATCAAGACGAGAGGAAAGCCTACATTGCAAATGTAAAGGCCTTAAACTCCATCACTAGTGGAATCACTAATTCTGAGTTCACAGAAGTCATGAACTGTGACTCTGCCAAAGAAATGTGGGTCAAGCTAGTTGGCTTATACAATGGAGACTCAAAAGTCAAGAAGGAAAAGCTTCAAACTCACAGAAGACAATTTGAAAGCTTGAGGATGGAATATGAAGAAGAAAGGATCTAAGCTTAAGAAAGGATCTAAGCTTAAAGGCAAGTACCCTCTTATCTATTTTAAGTGTGGAAAAATAGGTAATTATGCAGCAAAATGTCCTCATAAACATGATAGTGATGATGAAGGAAATTCTAAAAGAATGGCACACAAAAAGAAATGGTTCAATAAGAAGAACTTATTCTCTAAGCAAGATGAGTCTAATGAGGATGAGTTTAAAGTCATCAAAAAGAAATCAGATGTGGAAAGTGACCATGATGAAAGCCAAGAAATGTTATTCATGGAATTCAAAAATGATGATGACTCAGGGCTGGAAGGAAATAGAGATGAACTATTAATTAGTTCTATTGAAGAAAATGAAAAACAACGGAATAAAATCATCTCTCTCAAGGTGGAAAATGAGGAAACGAAAAGGAGAGAAGATCTCCTAGAAGCAAAGCTAAAAGAAAAAGAAGAGACTTGTGAAGAACGTGAGGCTGAAATAGTGTCTTTGAGAAAGGAGTTGGAGCAAATTAAAAAGGGCTATAAAAGCTCTCAAATACTTGAGACTATTCTAAAAAGTCAAAAACCCCAACATGACAAGTCTAGAATAGGTTTCAAAGGAGAATCCTCAAGCACTAAGAATAGTGCGAAAAGCTATGCTGATGCACTTTCCTGCAATCCAAAAGAAGAAAAAGTATCTTATCAAAAGCCCATCCCAGATCCAAAGAATGAAGAGAGAATTAATCCAAAGAAGAATGTGGAGTTGAATCATGGATACTACAGCAAATACACACTTATACTCCACCAAGGGCCCATCTCAAATCCAAAGAATGAGGTAGGAGTAATTCCCAGGAAGAAAATCGACTCAAACCATGGCTACTTCAATAGGTACAAAACCATCTTTCTTGGACACTATTTTCACTGTAAAAACTTCAGTCATCAAGCCAGACATTGCATGGCCTGCAGAAGTGAAACACCTAAGCTAAAGGACTGAATAATCAATTCACATGCCCCCAAAAGGTAGGGACAAATAAAAACCTTCAATTCATTTGATCCCTTGACCAAATTCGATCTCATTTGCTCATTCTGCTACAATAATGGACACTATGAACAAAACTACCCACTCAAAGGAAGAAAGACAAGTAGTAAGAATTCCAACATGGATAAATGCGGGCTAGCTCTATATGATTAAAATAATAGAAATCATTGGTTTGTGGATAGTGGGTGTTCCAGACACATGATAGGAGACAAAAGGAAGTTTGTCTCATTGAGCAAAAAGGAAGGAAATGTTTCATTTGGAAGTGGATCTGCCATAATTGTGGGAAAAGGAACTGTTACTCTAATCAATGGAAAAGGAAAAGTTCAAGATGACCTGCTAGTAGATGGGCTCAAACACAATCTCCTGAGTGCCAGCCAAATCTATGATCAAGGACATAAGGTTGTATTCAGCAACAAAGACTGTGAAATAAGGAACTCGTCCTTAGGGGAACTTGTGGTGAAAGGGGTTAGAACACCAGAAAACATTTACATTCTGAATAAGATTCAAGAAAATAAAGGCTACCTGAGTCAGACAGATGAAAGTTGGCTATGGCACAAATGACTTGGACATACAAGCTTCGAAAATCTGGTCAATATCAGCAAGATTAGAACTGTACGAGACATCCCAAGGCTATTCAAACCAAATCAAGGAGTATGTGGTCCATGTCAACATGGAAAGCAAACTAGAAATAGCCACAACACAAAGGGGCTCTCTACATCAAAGCCCTTAGAGATCATACATGCTGATCGATGTGGACCAACTAGAAATCAGACACTCCAAGGAGAAAGGTACTTTGTGTTATTTGTTGATGACTATACTAGAATGATGTGGATATATTTTTATAAAGTATAAATCAGAAACTTTTGAATGTTTTAAGAATCTAAAAGCCCTTGTAGAAAATGAAAAAGATTCAAAAATTAAGTACCTCAGAACAGATAGAGGGGGAGAATTCAAATCAAATGAGTTTAGTAAGTTCTGTAATATTCATGGAATTAAAAGGGAATTCTCTACTGCCAAAAAACCTTAGAAAAATGGGGTAGTTGAAAGAAGAAATCAAACAGTGCAAGAAACGGCAAGAACAATGTTACTAGGAGCAGAATTACAGTCGAAATTCTAGAGAGAAGTAGTAGGGATGGCTGTCTATACATGAAATCAAACTTAATTGAGACCAAACTGTGAAAAAACACCTTATGAGTTATAGAAAGGAAGACTAGCTTTAGTAATGTACTTCAAGATCTTTGGAAGCAAGTGCTTCATAAAAATCAATGATGGCTCATGAAGAAAATTTGATTCTCGGGTTGATGAGGGGATATTTCTTGGATACTCTACGAGCAAGGCTTAAAATTGCTATAATTTTCGACTGAAGAAAATATTGGAAAGCATTGATGTAAAGGTTGATGAAGGACTTCCAGAAAAAGAAATTGAAGAATATAAAGATGATTTTTTTCATTGAAGAAGAAGGACCTAAAGAAGAAGAACCTAAAGAAGAAGAAATAGATGAGGAAGAAGAAGAGGAGAAAGAACCACTTCATACCCCTTCACAGATGAGGTTTGTCCAAAGAGATCATCCAAAAGAGTAGATTATTGGTGACAGAGATGAAGGTGTGCAGACCTGAAGAAGGATAACAATTACACCCAAGAGAAAAGTCATTTCCCTTCTATCTATGATAGAACCAAAAACATTTGCAGAAGCAAAGATCCTCATTTGGTAAAATCCATGGAAGAAGAAATGTCCCAAATTGAGAAGAACAAGACATGGGAGTTGGTACCTCGTCCAAAGGACAAAAACATAATAGGAACCAAATGGGTGTTTAAAAATAAAATGAATGAGGAAGGATAGGTTATCAGAAACAAGGCAAGGCTTCTCTGCAAAGGCTATTCACAAATTGAAGGAATTGATTTTGAAGAGACATTTACACCGGTAGCCCATATGGAAGCTATCAGGATGTTATTGGCATTTGCTTTCTCAAAAGGATTCAAAATCTTTCAAATGGACGTGAAATTGGCATTTCTAAACGGAGAACTCAAGGAAGAAGTCTACATGGAGCAGCCAAAAGGTTTTGATCTAATAGAAGGAAAGAACTTAGTCTGTAAGTTGAAAAAGGCTTTATATGGGTTGAAACGAGCTCATAGAGCTTGGTATACAAGATTGGATCACTATCTACAACAACAAGGCTTCAAAAAGGGAGTGGCTGGAAGTAATCTATACATAAAGATAGACGAAGGTAAGTTATTAGTCACTCTTGTTTGTGTCGATGATCTGATCTTTGCTAGCAATAATGATGAAATGAGCCATGAATTTTCTCAAAGCATGTCAAAAGAGTTTGAGATGTCAATGATAGGAGAGTTGTCTCACTTCCTTGGACTTTAAGTGTCTCAAACTAGAGCAGGACTATATATATCTCAAACAAAATATATAAAAGACATGCTCAAAAGATATGGAATGGAGGATTGTGCACTCATGAGCACACCTGTGACCACAAACTGGAAATTGAGCAAAGACGATGACTCCCCTCTAGTAGATGCAACTCATTATAGGTCAATGATTGGAACCCTTCTATACTTAATAGCTACAAGACCAAACATAATGTAGGAAATAGGAATGGTGGGAAGATTTCAATCTACTCTGAAACAATCCCATTTATTAGCTATAAAAAGAATTCTTAGATACCTGAAAGGAACTTTTGATTTTGGTCTTTGGTATCCACAGAGCTCAACACTGACTGTCATTGCATACATCGATGTTGATTGGGCTGGAAGTATAGGTGATCAGAAAAGTACTTGTGGAAATTTGTTCTCCCTGGGAGACTGTTTAGTATCCTGGCTCAACAAAAAACAGTCATCCATATCATTATCCAAAGCCGAAGCCGAGTATATTGCTATAGCAGACTAGTGTACCCAGATACTAAGGATGAAGGAAGCTCTAAAAGATGTCGACATATGTACATATCAACCAATTATCGTCTATTGTGACAACACAAGTGCTATCAGTCTCAGTAAAAATATAGTGATGCACTCAAGAATGAAAGACATACCAATCAAGTATCATTTCCTCTGTGAGCAAGTAGCTGAACAAAACATCATCCTAGAATATATCAGTACTAAGGAGCAGATAGTTGATATTTTCACAAAACCTCTTCCTCGAGAAGCATTTGAACATCTACGTCAGAAGATGGGGGTTATTTCTTTATCATCACTCATGTTCATTCATAAAGATGTAGTAGGACTGTTATAGCTCCAAATCTCACTCTTATGGTTTGTGATGCTGAACTCATGGCCTAGGGAAACCCCTCCTTCCAGACCTGGTCCAAAATTTAAAAAACAGTGTTTTATCCCTTATACGCGACATTGCCCTGAGTTAAACACGTGTATACGCGGGTAGGCATATACCCAACCCGCGTATATGTATTAAAACACTTAAAAAAAATATAAAACTCCTTAATTTCTGGTGGAGATCGCGGGTTTTACCTGTTGATCACCTGTTAGTGCCTGTAGCACAACTGTTTCCAACCAACTCCCAACTAAAAAACTACTTTGGGAGAGGTATAAAAAGACCTCAAAGGGAAGGCCTAAAGGACGAGAGAAGAGAGAGAAAGGTTATTATACTGAGATTTTTCCCCTAACTAGGTCTGAAGACCCTTGTGCCTTCTGCACTTCCCCCATTTGTACAGGAAACCCTTGTTTCCTTGTGTGTTGATGTTCATCCACAACTTATGACATCATGGAGTGAGTCATGGAAGGAGTTTGCTAAAGGCTTGAGGCTGGATGGATCCGGAAGGAAGCTTAGCTTGGAGACTGCGAAAGGTTACTCAGGTGAAATTATTCCTTTTATGCATTTTATTTGTCTATAATAAAGAAACACGTCTTGGTTCCTGAAACAAATCCTCTTTATGTTTATGATATTCATGTTGGAATTCATATGTGAATGGTTGTTTAAATTTCATAACTAACTACCTTCCTTTATAACATGAAGATGATTTCTTTATAAGTCTTTGTCCATATATTGTTGTGTTCTTTGGAATTGGTTGTTTTGCAGGACAAAAGAGTGAAAGGGACTTGAAGAAGGGTTTGGACCCTAAAGGACCTTCTCAAACGTAGGACCTAACGTATGCCCCTCTTATTATAGAATTTGCTTATAATAGCATAATGGCTATGTGAATGTGTGTTTCTCTTTATAGACAACTTTCAGTCTGCTAGGGTTTCAACCCAAAATCCCTAGGGGAGAATTTCCCTCAACAGAATTGGCGACTCCACTGGGGACAACACTCTTGTTGTTCCTAGTTTGGGTGTTTTTCAAGCCAATCAGGGCTCAGTTGCCTATTTGCTTGCTATTGTTGTGTGGCTTGTTCTTGAATTCTAATTTTTGCTAGTTTCTTCAGTTTGTTTTTATTTTTCTTGAAATATTTTATATATATGTTGTTTTTCTTAGTTACAGAAGCGTATATACGCTTGTTTCCTAAAGTCAACCCGCGTATACGCAGGTTTCCTTAGGATCAGTCGCGTATACACGCACTCTATACATGAGTACAGTCGCGTATATCTTGCAATTTTCAAGATTTGTAAATCTTTTTGTCTCTGAAGGTCTGTCTGGTGGTTTGATTCAGTCTGAAATAGTCATTTTCTAGCATCAGTTGTTTGTTTTACAGCAAGCATCTTGCTCCAAATTCTCTCTGATTGTAAGGGGTATTGGTCTTGTTTTTGTTGTGGCACGCGTCATCATTTTTTGCCAAAGCACGCAAGATTTCTTGCTAGAATCTTGGCTGCTCTGATTCATCAGGGCAGAAAGATTGGTCTCAATCTTTGTGTTGAATCTTGCTTTTGGTGACTTTTTGTTTGCTTGAAAAAATCACTTTTTTTGACCACCCACTTCTTTGTTTCATGAAAGTTGTTGATTGATACTTTCTTGAAATTTGTCTTTTTAATCTTTTTTGGTCTTTGTTGCCAAAGCTTTCATTGCTGCTTTTGATTGTTAAGAGCATATTTAAACACATTTATGTTTGTTGGGTTTTCATCCATTGTGTGGTGTCAACATGCAAAAGTGTTTGTTGCCTATTTTTCAATCACAAAGTTTCAGTCTTGTTGAGAGCATTTTTGAAAAGACTCTTTTGTTGTTGCTTTGAAGAAAACTTTTGAAAAACTTCATTTTGCTTTCTTGAACTTGGTTTTCATCTGGTTTCCTTTTAGTGGATGAAAGTGCTTTATGTTTGTCTTGAAACTTGTTTTTATTGTTTAGGCGAAATGAATGGTAGCATCTCATATTCCATCTAGACATTTTAAGTGGCAAAATAAAAATTGATAAGCAAGCAACTTTCATTTCTTGTTTTTAGAGTTGTTTTGAATATTGCATCAGCATATATTTGTTGCATTAGGATAGATTTTCATATCTTTTTAGGCATACATAGCTTTGTTAACTTTTGTGAGTTTGAAGCATGAGTTAACGAAAAGAAAAGAAAATTTTATTTTATTAGAAGTTCCTTTGAACCCTGTAGAAATTTCTCTTCATCGAAAAATGAAAACAAGTGCATGTGCATATAGTTAGGTTTTTATTAATTTCTTTTGCGTCAAAAACACCACTAGTTTCACTTCCGTTATCCCGTGACTTAAAGAACAACCTATTTTAAAATCAAGCGCTAACTAAAATTCACTAAATTTTTTTCTTTTAAGTTGCATACACCAACAAGTTTTAGGATTTTAGGGCCTTGGATTAGGCGAGTGGAGAGTTAAATCTCCAAGGCCATTTAAACGGCAAATGTAGGACTTTGAATAACGAGTGAAAATCCAATAGCGTTAGGAAGACCAAGAAAGCTCCAAATCTGGGAGTTAAGCACGAGGGTTTGTGAAGACAGGGAAGAGAGATACCCCCTATCCTACTTGTTCGAACTTACCTCACGACTGTTCTGCCTGGCTTCTGCGATGAGTTGGTATCCATAGTTGCTACTCTTAGGGATCTACACAGATGGCTGTAGAGGGGAATCCCGTGGCACCTGAGGTCGACGTTGCATCACTCTCGACAGTACTACTAGAGGGCACCCTCGCGAAGCTTGGGGGCTTGCACCGGCACGGGCGGTTTTTAGGAGGTCAGCATAACTTCCTCTGTTACCTTCACTGATAGGACTGGGCCCTTATCATCCCAGACTATCTTCGGAAGGCCCCTTAATTCACTTTCTCGTATTTTGGTGTCCGGTCTTAATCACCCGGAGGGGAAATACTTGGAAGTTGTTTGACTGGATGTTATCTTTAGGGACTTTATAGTGTGTGCTCTGTGCTCTTAGTTGGCCTAGATTTCAATTTTTTGGTCTTTAGTTAGATCTTAACAAGAAATTCAAAGTGGTTGACCGATCACCTAGACGGTCTTGAAGACTTCATGGTCTTTCACCACCAAGTTTAGAGCCTTCTCCTAGAAGGTGCAGAGGTAATTCTACTGGTGGGTTTCGTCCCATGACAGTTGACGCATCAGGGATTAATCCTCCTCTTCAGGGCAAGAGTATTCAAGCAAGGCCTGTCACTTCCGCGGAACAAGAGAGGAACACTCCAGTTCTTTCTCAAGTTCGCTTACAAGCGGAGAATAACATAGAGGTAGAAGAACTCTCAGAGTCGTTAGCGGCTCCGAATTCTCCCCTACCATCTAGTCATCCAGACGTATTACAATACGTTAGGACTCCGATGCATAGACCATCAAGTCCAGGTTACGCTATGCACTTACCATTGATGACCACTACTGGAAGCATGGCTTCTACAAGTGCTACGACTGTGTAGACTCCAATATCTGTACAAGGGGGAGGAACTAATTCCATCCCCTCCACTTCTTTATTCGGGTCTTTTTCTAGCACGTCTTTAGTTGGGTCTACCTCCATTCCGTCCACAAGTGGAAATTCCCAAACCAATGCTTTTGGTTCTGGATTCTTCCCATTTGTCACCCATTCACAGGGTATTCCTTTAGTTCCGTTTGGTGCCGCCATGTCCATGATTGTTAGAAAATTATATATTACGGAGTAATGGAACACATAAAATATTGCAGAAATATAAACACAGAAAATGCACAAAACAAGAGAGACACAGATATACGTGGTTC
>APFE031666098.1:70607-95874 GCA_000404065.3 Pinus taeda
TGTACAAAACTTCCTGGGGTATACATCCGGCTGAAACAAAGACCTCTGAACAATCATGCTCCACACACAACAATGATGAGTGGATCGGCTTCATTCCAGGGTTTTCATTTCAGAAGTGTTCATATACCGCATTCCAACCCGACGATAGGATCCATGCCTTTTTCTTCTATAGGACAAAGCAACAATCCTTTCCAAGGTTGGACTAACACTGGGGTTAGTAGCGCGGGAACTGGGAATCCGTTTTTCATCCATCAAGGGAATAGGCCATACACCACAGTTAGTTCATTTCAAAGTATTCCTCCCTTAGCTTCGGCTTGGAATCCGTATCAGGGGTTATCAACTCCTTATAATCCTTTAGGAGGAAACTTTGCTGGTTATGGTGGATATGCGGCCGGAGTTGGTCAAACTCAAAATTTTGCTGGATCACAAGGCTTGCCTTTTGGTTGAGCCGGTTCTACTGGTTACTTCGGGCAGCCTGGTACCTTCCAAAATCTAGGTCAATCTTTTTAGAGCTTTGGGAGTTCTGCCTAGTCTGGGTGGAATCCCCAAGGTCCTCCTAGGCTTCCGTTTCTGGAAACATTGAACTTGCCAGATCTCACTAAGTTAACAAACGATCCAATCAAGTACAATCCGGTCTGGCCTCTGGTCCCAACCAAACTCCCTTTAGACATTCCAAAAGTCGAAGGGAAGAGCGGTGAGGACCCAGGCGACCATGTAACCACATTCCATTTGTGGTGCTCATCTAACTCCCTTATCGATGACTTGATTAGGTTGAGACTCTTTCAACGCACCTTGACTAGTAATGTGGCCAAACGGTATATAGAGTTGCCAGGGGGTAGCTTTACATCTTTCACTGACTTAGCCAATATTTTCTTAAATCATTTTCAGTTCGCCTGTCCATTATGATGTCGGAACCGAACTACTGGCCACTTTTCGTCAGGATAAGGCAACTCACATTTCTGACCATATTCAGGAATGGACACAGAGAAAGAGGCTCATTAAAGCTGAAATCCCTCTGGAGTACCGTCTCGAATGGTTTTTGAAATCTTTAATACCTGAGATCTCCAAGGATGTCTCCATGTCTGGAGTCTATTATGAGGAGCAAGCCATTTTTAGGGCCCAACAATTAGAATTGATCTACTCTTAGTCTGGGATCCTACAAAAATACTTGCCAGATGCTCGTGGGTCTAAGGTTGACGTAGCTAAGTCGAAGCCAGGTCCCCACGTGGATGGTATTGTTGGGTCGGTAGACACGGATACAGTGAACATGTTGAACCAATTGCAGCAGTTGTCTTTACAAACTGCTTCTAACAACCAAGTCACATCGTTTAACCCTCCAGCTTCCCAAACCTCTTCGATTAATGCCGTCCAATCTAATAACCCAAAAGGAAGTCAAAATTCCAATGGGAAAAAGAAAGGATGAGGTAAGAAAAAGAACCAGGATGGGAAGCCTGATGCAAATAAATCCGACAATAATGTTGGTGGTGGTAGAAATGAGTCTAAAAAGAAAGTCAAGTTTCCATGCAAGTTGTGCAGTGGATACCATTTAACTCATCTTTTCCCCAAGATTGAAGATGCTCAGTGCTTGTTAGGGCAGCAAGGGACTTCTAGTTCTCAAGCTATGTTAACCAACCCTTTTCCCCAATGGCAGCAACTTCTTGCTGGCACGAGTTCAAACCCTGGAACCTCCGCAAGGGGCAACCAGGAAGGGGAAAAGTCATCGAATGTTTTTATGATGGGTTCTAACGTCCATGTGGAAACTTCCAAGGATAAGACTGTTCCTGGAAAAACTGACTGTCATATTGAGCGACCCCCTATTGAGACTATACCACGGATACTGAAAGGTTCCGCTAAACGCGCGACTATTAATCCTAATGCTAGGGCCACCAAGAATTACTCCATTGTTGAGGATCTGGCTCAGAGTCTATGCACCATGTCCGCTTTAGAGGTTCTCCAGTCATGTCCGGCTCAGCGAAGTGCTTTACTTTTCGTGATTGGGGCAGTCGATCCAACTAACTCTTTAGTGCTCACTTTCGACATGTTAAATGTCAAAAAGCAACTCCCTCATCATATGGCATTTCAAATAAAGTCTACATACCATAAAATCAACATTTTTCGTACCATTATTGATGAAGGAGCTTCCACGTGCGTCATGTCGATGTCATGCTGGAAGGCTATTGGATCACCTTCGGCTGTTCCTTCACCTACCATCTTGACTGCATTCGATGGTCATTCTCATAAGCCGCATGGGATTATCCCGGCCTTTCTTATATGTGTTGGGGGGAAGGTCATTAATATTGAAGTAGAAGTCATAGATGCTAACCTAGACTATAATCTCCTCTTAGGAAGGAACTGGGTATACGAAATGGACGTGGTTGTTTCGACTCTGTTTCGTGTCATTTGCTTTCCCCATGAGGGGAAAATCGTTAAGGTTGATCAATTGGATTATTTTCCAATCGATCCTCAAGCAAGCTCGGACTCTACTGTTCCTTTAGTGGATAACCCTTGTCCGCCTACTGAGAATTTAGGAGTAGCTATGTATTCCTTGTTGATGGGTACTTTTGATCTTCCCTCTTCTTTCGCTAAAATCAATGCCATTTCATCATCTAAGGAGTCTCCTCGAGGAGAGTTCTTCCGAACTCATTATTTTTCATACCCTTGGACCTTGTCTTCACCTATGACCACATTAGTTGAAGGACAAGAGAATGAAATGGCATTTCCTATATCTGCAGCAGAGCTTAGATATCAGTCTATTGTCAACTCTGCAGATGACCATTCTACTCCTTTTTCTGAAGAGGAGTTAGATGGCGATGTGGCCCCGACTTGGAGCCTTGATTCTACCTCTACCTTGGACTACTTAGATTCAGTTTTACCTTCTGAAGAAGCAATCCTCGAAGCAATGATGGGTATAGATCAATCTTGGGAAGATTTACACCATCGTTCATACTTTCTTCCTCCATTACAGGAGGTAGAATCTAGATTCTCCGAGCTCTATACTAGTGATGTTTGTATGGTGTCAAATCCTTTGGCTCCAGCACATGTTCATGCCGAAGGTAATATGTCGGTGATTTCAAAAACAATACCTATAAACATCTCTAGGGACCCTAACACGATCAAGAATCTCTTCATTGGAATTGAGTGTTCCCCTGAAGAAATTCAAATTTACACCGACCTGTTCAAGGAATTTCAGGATGTATTTTCTTGGTCTTATGAAGAAATGTCTAGCATTGACCCATCTATAGTTCAACATGAGATCAAGACGTATGAAAACGCCAAACCAGTTTGTCAAAGGCTTCGGTCGGTTAACCCTAGGAAAGCAGCAACTATCATAGCGGAAGTGGAGAAGCTGCTAAAGGCGGGTTTCATATACCCTGTTCCTCTTACTGATTGGGTTTCTAATCCAGTCCCTGTAGATAAAAAGCAAGGAACAATCCAAGTATGCATCGATTTTAGGGACCTAAACAAGGCTTGTTCGAAAGATAATTACCCGACGCCATTCATTGATCAGATTATCGATGAGTGTGCGGGTAATGGGATTTTTTCCTTCATGGATGGTTTTTCTGGTTATAATCAAATTTCTATCAGTCCTGAAGATCAACATAAGATAGCCTTTATATGTCCATGGGGTACCTTTGCATATAGAAAGATGCCTTTTGGTCTTAAAAATGTTGGAGCCACCTTTCAGCAGACCATGTCATATGCTTTCCATGAATTCAAGCATGTCATCGAAGCATACTTGGATGATCTCGCTGCTCATTCTCGAAAGAGAACTGATCACCCTAGTCACCTTTGAATGGTTTTCAAGCGATGTCGTTTCTATAAAATCCGGTTGAATCCCAACAAGTGCATTTTCGCGGTTACGTCTGGTCGATTGTTAGGGCTCATTGTGTCAAATGAAGGGATTTGAGTTGATCCCTTCAAGGTTGAGGCAATAGTTCAGTTGCCTCCCCCGTCCTCAATTTGACAACTTCAAAGTCTTCAAGGGAAGGCTAATTTCTTAAGACGATTTATAGCGAACTATGTCGAGATCACTAAAGGGTTCATGCATTTGCTACGGAAAGGAGTTCCATTTGTATGGGATGACTTTGTGCAATGATCATTTGATGATTTGAAAAAGGCACTAGTCTCTACCCCGCTTTTGAGTCCACCGGATTATGGGAGAGACTTCCTTTTATATCTCGCTACAACAGAATCAACCATTGGTATGGTTCTCATTCAGGAGGACGATGCTCTCACCGAGCATGTAATTTATTATTTGAGTTTAGGCTTAATAGGTCCTGAACTTCGCTATTCTCCAGTTGAGAAGGTGGCCTTGGCAGCTGTCCAAACTTCAAAGTTTCCCTCTACTTTCTCCAGACTTCGAAGTTTCCCTCTACTTTCTCCAAGGATGAACGTTGAAAATTATGTCACCTGGCTAAAAATTATGTTATCGTTGGTGATACCTTATACCGTCGATGGGTTGATTCAATCCTTCGGCACTGTTTAACCTTAGAGGAAGTAGAGTCAATGCTAAATGACTTCCATAGTGGATCTTGTTGTGGTCATCTATCGGGGCTTGCTACAGTCCAATGCATCTTACGTGCCAGCTATTTTTGGCCTTCACTCTTCAAAGACTGTGTGGAAGCGGTCAAACGCTATCACACCTGTGAAACCTTTACTCACAAGATGCGTGCTCATCCAAATCCTCCTTTTCCCATTGTCATTGTCGGTCCTTTTACTAAGTGGGGTATTGATTTTACAACTTGTAATCCACCTTCAGCGACGAATCACAGGTACATTATTGAGGTTGTAGACTACTTTACAAAGTGGGTTGAGGCCATGCTCACTTATAAAAATGATAGTGACAGAGCAGCATTGTTCCTTTTCAATCAGGTTATCTCAAGATTCGGTATCCCGAGAGAGATTGTCATTGATCATGGTAGTCATTTCCAGAATCAACTGATGTCTAAATTGGCTCTCAAATTAGGTTTCTGGAAAGAGAATTCGTCTCCTTATTATCCTTAGGCAAATGGATAGGTCAAGGCAGTCAATAAAACTCTTAAGACAATCCTCCAACGGACAATCGACAAAAATCGGTCCAATTGGCACGTTATGTTGTATTCAGCTCTTTGGGCATACCGGACCTCCGTGAAGACTGCTACTGGTTTTACACCTTTTTAGTTGGTTTATGGGATGGAATCTATCTTTCCGATTGAATGTGAAATTCCATCTCTTAAGTTAGATGTAGAGCTCCTTCCAGAGACTTCGAGTCTTGAAGAGCGCCTCCTTCACTTGGAACATCTCGATGAGCAACGTTGAGATGCCGCCACAATGAATGAGGCTCATAAGAAATGGGTTAAAACGCAGTATGATAAATCTATCCATCCTCAAGTCTTTTCTGAAGATGACCCTGTCTTGGTCTATGACCAAGATAAAGACACCTTGGGGGCAGGCAAGTTGAAGCCTATGTGGTACGGTCCTTTCATTATTAAATGAGTTTTAGAAAAAGGGTCGTAAGAGTTAATCGATTTTGAGGGAAACAAGCTGGCGGTGCCCTGAAACGAGCTCTACCTAAAGAAGTACTTTGCTTAAGTAGGAGTTAGGCAATGGCTTCTTTGTATATTATGTATATTTGTACATATAGCATCGAGAGTTTTTTGATATCAACACTTTTTGGTCTGCTGTGGCAGGTGTTGATGGATGATTTGGTCTATTTTGGGTTCGCCAATGGTGCTAGTCGGCACACTCGGAATCTCGCTTCCGCAGCTTGGGTACTCTATTATCCAACTGGTCAATTGATGGTATCAAGAGGCATATGGAGTGGTCCCACTTCAAATAATATGGCTGAGTATACCGTCGTTATTAATTTACTATCTGAGGAAATCTCTCACGAGATCGACTCGTTGGTAGTTTATCTGGATTCTCAATTGATAGTGTCACAATTAAACAACATTTATCGGGTAAGGGATCCATGTTTATATCGCCAGTATTTAAGGGTGAGGTTGTTGCAAATATCATTTGTTTATATATTTTTGCACATTCCAAGATCTCATAATTGGTTAGTTTTTCTTCGTTGATCAAGCATAGACTGGCATATCATCATTCATCACAATAAATCAAGATCAAAAAGTCGAACTGTATATATATTTATTTATATATATATATATATATATATATATTATATTATAGATATAGATATCATGAGCATCTCGAGTGTACATATGTTGTTGAAAAATATACAAAATTGGGACTCACATGTCCATAATCATGTTCGGCATATCTAATGCCCCAGATCAGGATGAGCTGCCAAGTAGGTAACTATCGCATTGGCCACATGCCGAAAAGTGCGAACCCAGTCACGTGGCATGCCAACCACATGACGTTGCATATCCTCAGGAAGATCCTCTATCGCAGCCATCGGTACTCGGCAACTAAGTCTCGTCAAGTGTCGCTAGATGTTGTTTAGAGTTCGTTCTGTCTCAGCAATCGCCTCTTCAGCTCCTTAGCCACGCCGTCCATGCCGTGGGAACCCATATGGTCGTATCGGCCCAATATCTGGAACATGATCATCATATTATTCAGTTGAATCCCATAAAAATATTTTTCAAAATGCATCATTATATTTGAAAAATCCAAAAAATCATAAAATCAAAAAATTCTTACCAATCTCGCCCCATGCTGCATTCGGTGGTAATGCTAGATCAGGATATCCTCGTAAATCTAACCTAGCATAGCGATAGTCATCCACGGCGATGATCTGTTGATCCCACCAGGTGAAGAAGTCATCGTCGAAGGCAGTCCTTAGGACCTCCCCACCCGTAGACGTTTCATTAGATCAGCCCACCAGCCCATGCGTGGGTCGCATGGGGTGCTGATGGAAACTGCTACCCTGGGGTGGAGTGCGAGAATGTTCTCGAAAAATAAAGTACACAGGATAGTCTCGTACCCAAAGTTCTTGTTCTATCCCCTCTTGATAGAAGTGAGCTAGCTCTTCATGTTGGCCAGAAGAGGAGTACACCAGTTGAATACAGTAGTGAGACAGTCAACTGCACGCTCATGGTTAGTTGTGATGCCTGATGCAGAGAGGATGATCTGTTCACTCGAGCTATGGTGAATAGGATTATCCTCAGTGATAAACTCGCCACATGTGTGATAGAAATCTAGCTCCCAACCTTCTTGGGATGTCCCAGGCAATATATCTGAACATAGTTTTCTATGGTGAGACTGCTCCGTGTCCTGCCCCGGGAATGTACTACCTCTCCCCTTCGGGAAAGGCCTGTGATGAGATAGATATCCTCTACTTCTACCCTGAGTGGCATCTAGTCAATCATAAAGGCTTCCTCCTCGACATCCCAATAATCAATGAGCATCTCAAGCAAGCGTACATTTTCTTTCATGTGCGGCAGTTTGAAGAATTTAAGCAAACCGCATCCCTGTAAGGCATCCAAAGCTTGAGGATCATTCATGACTTCATTATCCACCACTGCGTGCTCTCTTTCACGCCAAGTGACCGGCATTTTGAGAAAAAGATCATTTGCAACCGTTAGTTTTTGTTTAAAATTGGTTCATGGCGTATATGCGGGTTCCTGTGCACACAGTCGCGTATAGGGCCCGCGTGTATGCGGGTTTCATATTACCAACCCGCGTATACACCGCGGTGAAATTTTGGGCAAAAAATTCAATGGTGAAACATCAATTAAAAATCTTAAAACTAGTCACAATAAATTGCAAGCTAAGTATAATAGTTACCTGGAGGTTTTTGAAGAATTTGAACGGTCGAATTTGGTATACGGGAAGTTTGCTCCTTTTGCTTCAAATCTTTGCTCTCCAACTCAAATGGTAAAAATGGTGAGTCAAAAATCCCTTTTATAAGTTTTGGAAATGCAAATTTTTTTCAAAATTTTATTTTGTTTGGCCTGATGTGACTTTTAACTTGGGAGCTTGGAATGTCGAGAATGGTGTGTTTTCAGGACATTTTGGACATTTTTTCGACAATTTCGAGATGATTCCATGACTGCTGACCCATCATGGCAGGTATCATTTTCTCACTCGCATATACGTTAGCGACACCATTTTTCCGTTGCATTATGCACACTAGCTTTCATTCGCCATTACATCTGCCATAGGGTCGACCCCATCATGTTATGGTTCGTAATCCATCTTCACTCGCCAATTTTTGAAATCATGACATGATGGTAGAGCCATCCTTTACATGGGCGTCGTAGTTAGCACCTCACTAACATTTGTTTCCCATGTTGCTCTGATTTGAGTAGGCTTGGGAGTCCTCTGTAGTCCTGCCATGACTTATGTGTTGAGGACTCATTCCTCTTAGCTTCTTCACTTTGTTCTGACCTTATACCCTAGAGGCTCCTTTGTGTTGAGTTGTACTACTGCATTGCATGTTGACCACTTGCACCTTTTGGCCTAGAGCCGGCTTCACTTGGACTCGTGTTTAAGCCAACTTTTGACCATGATGACTGCAAAATAAACCTTGTATACCTTTGACTTCTGCAACTTGACACACCTTGACCCATGGAAGGAACACACCTTTGAGTGTCACTGACCAGTTTTCACCTCCCTGCATTGAGCATAGGAAAGTTCCATTCCCAGGAACTAGATCATCTGTTTCACCAACACTCGTTCTTTCCACTATACCATAGCATTCTTTTATTCTTTTTCAAGATTAACAGAAAAAGACAAAAAAATAAATATTCCAAAAAGAGCAGGAACGGGACAGTATTTCCATTTATTGTTGGCAGCTAGAGTCAGTCATGTTGCCCTTGAACAAAGCACTCAAAACAAAGTCTCCTCCATTTGGGCAGGATTTAGTTTGACTTAGGTACGCCTTAACCTTGTTATTGAGTCAGTTCTCCCCCGATTGGTTATCTCTTCCAATCATATGGAGGGTTCGTTCGTGCCTCCTGCATGACGAACTTATACAAAGTCATCATATGCTACCATATAGTCACATTAAGTCGTGCTTTTGTTCAAGGGAAGTTAGCCTGAGTCGACCTCTCTGCCGTGTCTCTTGACTCATTTTTCAGTCGGCCATCCCTGGTTGTCAGTGTAATGTCTATTATCACATCAGCTATATTGGTCCTTTACTCGTGCTAGTTTGATAAAGTCTCCATTGACTTCTTGCTGGCGGGTCTTGTCCTTATCAACGATGACATCTTGCTCTGAGGACAGGCCTAGAGCTGCACCCTGGCCCTATTTTCATTATTGATAGGTTACCTTGTGCTCAGCATCAATCAATACATGGGTCTTTGACTGAGTGGTTTCCCTTGTGTTTGACATCAACTTACATTATCACACATTGGGATTCGTGCAGTACCTTGGTTTCCATTTGACCCTATTGGTGGATACCTTGCCTCTGTGTCAGCTTTCATTATTCGTGGTTTAGAGGGTTTCTGTTGTGCGCTAGCCACATCTTGTGTACACCGGAAACTTACTTCGGTTGGGTTACTACATCTCTTTCATCCGATTCCTTCCACATTATTGGCCTATGGGTTACACTCATGCCAGATTGATGAAGGATGCATTAATGCCTTCCTTCTAGCAGATCTTTCCCTATCGACTCCGACTCATTGCTTTGGGGCAAAGATCTAGAGTCCATTTGGTAGTACCTTGGGGTTTACAGTCATTAGTGGTAGATCCTTCGCTATCGATAGTGGGAAACCATCATTGTCTCTTGATCGATATATTTTTACACGTGTTCGACTCCATCTCATCTATTCACACTTGTTGGATTGTACTAGGTACCTTGACGCTCATTATCATTATCGGTGAGTAGTCTCGCATTTGTTAATGATATACATCAATGACCGGTAATCAAACAATTTCTCACATGGTCGACTTCAGATCATTTATTCCCATGGTGTAGAGATGTACCACGGTGGTCGGTGAAGACCTCAGGTTATATCAGCATTCATTGGTTCACTTGACAATTGCTCTTCTTGTTGCTAGTTGATACCACTCCACCTTATATGTTGCAGTCAGTCATGGCGAAATTCTATATGCTGGAACCTGAGTTTGTAGTGTAGTACCATCCTTTTCCATCATGTTCAGTTGGTACCTTTGGGAATCAGTCTTTGATATCAGTGATCCGTTGCATTTTTCAGCATCATTGACAATCTTATATGTGATATTCAGACACGTACTTGTTCGATCACGATCAGATGATCCATTGTGTATTTTTCGGTCATTTATACTTGTATATTTAGTGGATCCACTTGTACTTGATATGCGGACATGCTTTGCTTTCTCTGAGAATGGGTATGCTTGCCTCAGACAGTGTTTCTTTCTGATCTCCTTTTGTGGCTTGGTAGGCTGAATTCTGGTGAAGTCCTCCTCGGTTTTTGACAGATTTCCTTTCCATCTACTTGCTTAATACATTTCGGCCATCATGTACCCCTTCTGACCTCATGTATTAGGGGGCATCTGTTATAGCTCCAAATCTTACTCTTATGGTTTATGATGCTGCACTCATGGCCTAGGGCAACCCCTCCTTCCAGACCTGGTCCAAAATTTAAAAAATAATGTTTTATCCCCTATACGTGACATTGCCCTGAGTTAAATGCATGTATACGCGAGTAGTCATATACCCAACCCATGTATATGTATTAAAACACTTAAAAAATATAAAACTCCTTAATTTTGGGGGAAGATCGTGGGTTTTACCTGCTGATCACCTGTTAATGCCCGTGGCACAACTATTCCCAACCAACTCCCAACTAAAAAACTACTTTGGGAGAGGTATAAAAAGACCTCAAAGGGAAGGCCTAAAGGAGGAGAGAAGAGAGATAAAGGTTATTATACTGAGATTTTTCCCCTGACCAGGTCCGAAGACCCTTGTGCCTTCTGTACTTCCCCCATTTGTACAAGAAACCCTTGTTTCCTTGTGTGTTGATGTTCATCCACTACTTATGACGTCATGGAGTGAGTCATGGAAGGAGTTTTCTAAAGGCTTGAGGCTGGATGGATCTGGAAGAAAGCTTAGCTTGGAGCCTGCGAAAGGTTACTCAGGTGAAATTATTCCCTTTATGCATTTTATTTGTCTATAATAAAGAAACACGTCTTGGTTCTTGATATAAATCCTCTTTATGTTTATGATATTCATGTTGGAATTCATATGTGAATGGTTGTTTAAAGTTCATAACTAGCTACCTTCCTTTATAACATGAAGATGATTTCTTTATAAGTATTTGTCCATATACTGTTCTGTTCTTTGGAATTGGTTGTTTTGCAGGACAAAGGAGCGAAAGGGACTTGAAGAAGGGTTTGGACCCTAAAGGACTTTCTCAAATGTAGGACCTAAGGTACGCCCCTCTTACTATACAATTTGCTTATAATAGCATAATGGCTATGTGAATGTGTGTTTCTCTTTATAGACAACTTTCAGTCTGCTAGGGTTTCAACCCAAAAGCCCTAGGGGAGCATTTCCCTCAACAAGGACAGGGGTAGCAGTTTGACAAGGGGAGTCCATATGAATTCTTTTGCCATTGATGTCAAAGGGGGAGAGTAGAAGAGTATTTCCATCAATAACAAAGGGGGAGATTGTTGGACACAGATTGTCATTGATGTCAATATGGAAATATTCAAGGAGCAAAAGGATCCAAGAGGAGTAGAACAGAGGATGCAGACAACCATCGCAGCAACAAAGGAACAAGAAGAGCTATAAGGAATTAGACAGAGACATCAGAGGAGCAATGGGTGCATTTATATTATCGGGAACTATCGGGCAACAAAAGAATTATATGCATGAAGATACAAGCGGAGGAGCATATATCATACATATGTGTTTTTACACTATCGGAGGCACAGAACCTTATATATATATATACTATCTGACTGTAAAACCCATGTATGCATGCTTTGACACTATCGGCATACAGAAAGCCCATATTGTTATCGGGAAATCTAGTGTCCATTCAGAGTTGCTAGTCCCACTAAGACGGGTAGCTATCTTAGAAACTTACAAACTAAAGTTACTTTCATTTTCCTTTATGAGAAGTAGATAGGAGAGGAGCAAATAATACAAACCTTAATCTTTCGCTTGGTTCTTTGCTTGTTCCTTCTCCCCTCTGACAGATCTTTGCTCCTCCTTCCTTGCTTACCCCGCTTCAAAGAGTCCTTGTAAATTCAAAGCAGCATAATACCTTCAAAGTACTAGGATCTACAATCATAAACAATATAGGACCAGATATATATTAACCATACAAATGCATATATCATCAAACATACAAGAATGTGGAGGAAAACTTGAATAACTTTATTGATAGAAAGAGTAGAAGAGAGGATTAAAACCCATTGATCAGACCCAGTGTCATCCTCCCAGCATGAAAGCCCTTCTTCACCTCATGAAAAGCTTAGATCACCCAACACTATGATATTCCTCCAGGAAACCAACAACACTTCCTTACAAGATACAAAATTCCAGCCTTTGGATCTCTGGAATGAGGGATCCATATATAGATATTTGCAGGGTGGTGAGTCAGCTTCTGGGATTTTGATTAGTGTCCTCTCTCTGATAGTTCTTGGTTCCACTTGGAGATTCATGATCTCTTACTCATCCCTAGGTGAATTCAGAGAGGCAAGTGTCATAGGAGAAGTTTCTGGAAGATTCCATGATCTTCCACCTTAAAAATTGTCTCTGCCATTTGTCTACTCTCGCCCATCGCACCCTACAGAAGGGATTTTAAGTATGCATCGTATTTTTTGCATGTGGCAGGTGAGATGCATCGCAACCTTAGCACTAAGCAGTCTGTATGGTCTAGTTTTGACTAGTTCTGAGCAGTTTTCCATGGAGAACTTTTGGGATATGATGTAATCAGCTGACCTTGTTCCTTTAGGGTGTGAAACAACACTTTTAGGGACTTAGAAGCCCTTGTTTTTTGGACATATATGATTGGGGTTGTAGTGCCCAAATATGTCTATAACAATTGCCCCCTAAAGCATGAGGTTGTAAATCTTTTGATGTCGGGTAAAATGCTTTATCATGAGGATCCAAGGTTTTTCGAACTCGAAGGCGACCTGTAATAAGATACAACACAATACATTATATTCATAATATTTTCATGATCTAGCTGAGGTGGGTATTCCCATGCTCAGCTTTATAAATTTATTTTCATGTACATAGGACAGACAATCATTTGTTATATACCTAGGGGGGTAATATGGGGTACCGAGGGAGGTACCCAAGGTAATAATGCAATAATGGGATGGGCCATAGTAATAAATAAGGTGGTTAACCCATGTGATTTAAGGGACCACAAGTAGTTAATAATAATGTAAGGGGCCCATGGAATTAGTTGATGGTATGAGGAAACCATGGTAATGATGCATGGTATTGTATGTTATGAGGCCTATATAGAGGCTAGAGACTCCACATGGAGAGGGGAAGAGAAGTATTCTTGTATGAATAGGCATATGGCTTGTGGAGTGTTCTCCTTCCTTAAGGAGTGAATGTATGGTGTTGCCCTACCTTAAGGGTTTGATCAATAAAGAAGCATTTTTATCTATTTTGATCTTGTTATTTATTGGGTTATTTCTGTTATCATATATTTCCGGTTTAGATCTACAACAGATTTTCTTCCTCTAGTGGAGTTTCCCTACAACAATGGCTACCAAGAATCATTAAAAATGGGCCCTTATGAGGATCTATGTGGCAATGAATATAACACACCCATCAGCTAGAGTGGTCCAATGAATATGTTACTCCATAGGCCCAACGCATTGAAGGAATGGAAAAAGAAATATTTGTTATTAGGAAAAATTTGAAAATAGTTGTAGATAGGAAAAAGAGTTATGCAGATCAATAGTAAATGCAAAGGAGTTCCAAGTGGGCAAACATGTTTATCTTTATATTATGCGAATGAAAATTTCACTGGAAAATAGGTCATGTATGAAGCTAGCACCTACATATTTTGGACCATTTTAGATTATACAAAGAGTGGGGCCAATGGCCTATAGATTGGCCTTGCCACCCAAAGTAAAGGAACATGATATTTCCATATTTATTTTCTTAAAAGCTATGTGTATGGTTCTAATAATGTTTTTGATTAGTTTGTGATACATGCGGAATCTGGGGGAGAATTGCTAGCAAAATCATATTTCATTCTGGATCAAAGGCATATCACACACTGGAATTGAACAATCAAGTAAGTCAAAGTCTAGTGGAGTCACTTTGGACTAGAAGAAGCTGCTTGGTAAATGGATAATCGAGTGAGGGTCTCATGGTGATTTTTGCTTGTTGGGTAGGCAGGTCTATATATAAATGTGAATGTAAAGAGAATTGTGTATAGAAAGATCACATTAAAATTTGTGTTTGATTATAAAACACTAAGGACATTGTTCCTCTAATGGAGTGGTCTTTATAACAACTATTTTGTCACCCCTCATGTAAATTTTATTATGTGAACTATTTATGTAAAATTAATGTAAAATTTAAATGATCATTGGAATGAGAAGAGGACATAGATTTAAAGGTAGGAGGAGAAGTTGTTTGGGAAATTTCTTGGGGAACTTGACAAACACAGGTTTTGCATCTAATTTCCACATATCTCCTTGATGGAAGTATGGAAAAGTTGTGTAGGAATAAGTGTTAGCATATGGGTTCCTAAGAATAAGACAACCCAACATTTTTCTCTTGAAACATATTATAGTGGTCAAAATGCAAGGAAGGTGGACATGAAGAAAATTCAAAGGGAGAGATGAGGGTGACAAGGAAATACATGTGTACAATGTGTGATATTGGAAAAAGGAGATAGGGTATGCAAGTGAATGTGTAGAAAAACTACGTAACAAGTAATTTAAGAGAACTCAGAGCATGGAACTAGTCGTGCACATGAATATACTGGGGAAAATAAACTTTCCAGCCAGCATTCTATTTTTTGGGTAATATTCCTTGTGTTTGTTAATTCTAGTATGCATTCCTGTAAATTGCTTAGCCATTGAGAGTTTAGTGGATTTGAATCACTCAAGTGCTAGTTGAAAGGAACCAATAAACCAGTAAGGGTTATCCTTTGGGATTATAAACTAAATATATGTTGGTTTACTAAGACAATAAACCACTTCAGAGGATGAGACACTCAAGTAATCACTGAAAGGGACCAATAACCACTAAGTGTAAGCCTTTCAACCAATAAACAACTTATGTGTCGGTTCAATAAGCCAATAAACCACCTATATAAGGGGTTGTTGACTCATACAGTGGTAGCTTATAGAAGCAACTGATAAACCACCCATGTAGTGTGTTCATCCTCTTGGAATTGAACTGCATCTCATTGAGCTTTGGGTGAATCCTTGTATTGATTTTTTTTGGAGTAGAGGTCATTGTGGTTCTTGTTGCTAGAGGCAGTTGACAAACCAATAAGGAAGTAGACCCCTTTTCTTGATTAGTTTGGTTGATTGGTATTAGTGTGAATACCATTCATTACATCACTCAATAAAGATCTAAATCTATTTAGGGGTGGTTAGCTATAAGAAGGAACAACAGTGCAATTGGCCTATGATTGGGAGGAGAGTTGAAGTCCCTCTCTCAGTTATTAGTCATTCAACTATTAAGATATGTTTCTCACTTGTAATTTCCATATACACCTGTTGCACTTGAATTATAAATTTCCTTTTTACATAACAATTTGTATTAGCAATGTTAATGAATGAATATGTATTCCGATGAGTTTACAATGAGATGTTTATGTGATTATTCTCATGGTGTAAAGGACTTCTAGATCGTTATAGATGTTGACATGTTTCTTGAAATTGTAGATATATTTACATGTTTATATATGGTGATATAATGAGACCAGGTAAGTTGTTATGGTATGTGAAATTTTGTGGCTTGGGTGTTATAACTCGTAAGGAGTATATGTTGTCTAAAAAATGATGAAACTTTCTATTATAGTGTTGAATGTAACAAGCTAATATTTGGCATGGATTTTCTATTGTATATGAGTGTTTGCATTTTTTGAGTTATGTACCAATACTGGAATAATTCCTAATGCATCAATGAATCTGATGGAAATGTTTAGGTCCACTACTTGGATGGATCTTTTGTTGTTACAAGTGAAATTATGGATCATTCTTAGCCATGGATCAACTCATTTCAATATTTGATTGGTAGGAATATTTATACTTATGTGATTTTTCTTTTATCCGCGTTTAGCTCTTGAAATGAGTTGTGTTTAAATTTATGTGTTGTAGCTATATTTTATCCTTGACTACATTTTTCAAATATTTAGGGATTTTTCCTACATCTCTTTCCTATCGGTAAGATTCAACATGATCACTAGTAAAAAATGGTTAATTAGTTACTAAAAAGGGACTAAAATTTGCATATAAACAATGATTTTTTAGTCGATGACCAATAGTAGTTAATTTACATTATTTTATAACATGACCAACATTTGGTCGTTCTTAGCTTAGTCATTAATTGGTTTTCTCAATTTTATCATCTAGTAGTATATATAGTCATAAATTTGGTCATTAATTTGGCCATTACTTTAGTCATTGATTTAATCATTTATTGCCCCAATTAATGACCAAATATACAACAAAATATATTACTCCATGATCACCAAAAACAACCAAATAATGACCAATGAAATATGACCAAAATGTTGGTCGTGTTATAAAATATTGTAAATTAGCTACTAATAGTCATATATATGCAAATTTTAGTTATCGTTTAAAACCAATCAATGACCAAAGAAATATGACTAAATTTTAGTCATATTATACGACACTATAAATTAGCTACTAATAGTCATATATATGCAATATTTAGTCATTATTTTTAATAAAAAATTTATCATCTGCAATAGTCATTTATTTGTATTTAGTAGTTTCATATTGATTATATAAACAACTGATTTAGTAGTTTATATTCATTTTATTTACTTTCATTACTAATCATTATAAATGACTAATTTAGTCATATACTCATTTCAATTGTGTTCATCATTAATCAATATAGACTACTAATTTAGTATTTCTAGATTGATTTTATGTTTTCATTATTTATCAACATAAATTAATTAGTATGATTTTGAAACTAAATTAAAAAACAAATCGTACAATGTGCATGTTCATATAATATGAAAATACAAAGTTACATATGTTAATTATAATATTAGATAATTTCAAGTGCAACTATGAATAATTTCAACAACATAAATTATATTATATAAAATGTCAAGTGTTACAATATGAGTTTCCAAGTTAATATTGGTTGGACTACAATTTACAAATGAAATGTTGTTTCATCACTTCAAACTATTGCCAAGGCATTGCAAGTGAATTCACCAACAATGAAGATTTGACCATCAGTTTGTATGTGTGTGTCTCATGTAGGATATTAGCTTTAAGGGTATCACTAGACTGATTCTCTTCTCTCTCTTCCTGCATTTGTCACTCCAATGTTATTGTTCTCCTCTTTCTTTAATTTTTGCTTCTTACTAACAATATTGATTTCCTCTTCTAAAAATGAAAGAAGACACAATGCAAAGTATAAGGCATGAAAGACAATGAACACTAGAATATAAACTAAAGTAAACTATAAAATATTTATACCACATATACCGCAACATCAGCAATGTCTACCATTTTTCTCCATAAAAGAAAAAAACATGAATTAGTTTTCTTTAGTGAGGTGATAGTAGCCACCATGTAGATAGATGACCTTATAAACAAAGAAAATAAAATGTCACCATAGAAAAGAACACCTTAAAAAATTAACATTCAACCTTCAAAAAAAACTTGAGTGCAATCATGGTAACTAAGTTATGTTGGCTTATGGGGGCCTGACCTAGGTTCAAAGTTATTCGTGCCAACCAACAAAACCATAACTGCTAGCCCTTTCGGCGATAACCTACGTAGCATAGGATGTAGTCTCACTTGAAGCAGTATTGGGGGATGCTAGGACCACATTTCTACATTTAGAGGCCTATGTGATGGGGATCTATAACTTACATCTTCCTTTGCACAGATCTATTCCTTTCGACTGTCACATACTCCAATTCTATTGAAATGACCTTTAGGTCTTTGTGAAGGTACATGATATTACTTAACTTGCATGAAAGAGACAGATTTACTATTTTCACGCAATAAACTAGGTATTTTGTAGGCCTTATGATCTAGATCTACCGTTGCGTAGATCTATTCTTTCCAAAAAGTTAACTCCAACAGATCTATTTAGCAACTTCATGATCTCCATGAAGGTGGTTAACTATACTTTATTATGCATGAATATTACAGATCTATCTCTTTCGCGCATAAATAAAGCCAGAAATAAAGCATTAAGTCATATAAAACAAATCATAGAGCAAAGATGCATAAAATTAAGCAGAAGGAATTAAACAAGTCATAAATGCACAGAATTTCTCAATCCAATATTTATTAAGATATAACATTTAAATAGAGACTTCTTATCCTTGTGTACTCACCTGGAGGGGCCCACACACTCAACTGCGAACTTGCCAAGGTCTCCATGGACTCAGCTATAGGAGCCTTCCCCTTTCGCCTAAGTACAGGAAATAGACTTTTCCTACCATAGCACCTTCCCCTTACAATTATTCTCTGTCAAAATTTCAATAATTAGACTCACTATGACTCAACTATATATAGTGTTTTCATTAAAATACCATGGCCCACAGACAATGGGTGAGTCTCAAAACTGACCTGTCATCTACCCATACATGGGACTAAGGCCCCTTTGACTCTCACTTATCTTTGTGCTCCGCTTCCATTTTTCATCAAGTCTTTACATTATTTAACAAAACTTATTATAAAAATTGACTTAACTATAAAATATTGACCTTAGGGATCCTATCCCAATAGGCCCCTAACACAAATATGGTGACTCGCCCTTGAGTCACTCAGCTGGATTCTCCAATTTGTGGCAGATTTCTCTGAACTCCAGCTTCAATACTTCAAGATCCGCAATGCTCTGTACTAGGGCATGCTTCACTTCTTTAACCAAATTATCTATAATTGGCCCCTCCATTGTGAGGGGCATGGTCCTCTGTGTCTATCGGAATGTTTTCAGCTTCTCTTGGATAGCCAAAGTAATTTGGCTCGCTTCCTTTATCCATGGATGAAGTCGAGCCTTCAAAACTTGTTCCTTGTGCTGCAGATCCTTAACCTATACCTGCAGTACCTTCATTTCTTGTAAGTGTGCGGAGCACTGGTGTTGGGTAGTAGAAGCCCCGCGCAATTTTCATGGGTTACAAAGCCCAAAGTTTTGGATAAAGACTCCATGGGATGCGTGGAGCGCGATTGTAATAAGTTGAAGTCAGAGGGTAGTCCACCCAAAAATAATGTAAAGAAATGTAAGTTGAGTTAGCCCACCCACGGATCACAGTCCATGGAAAGGTATAATAGAGCAAGGTTCTATGGGTAGAGGTAGCTAAGTTTTTGTATGATCTTGGATCTGTAATGTAATGGGTTTTGAGGAGACTAATTTGTAAGTGTCTGTAAGTCTGAGTCGAGAGTTTGGGTAGTGGATAGAGGCACTGTTGCTATGTGCGTAGACCCCTGCAGCTGAGCGTGCAGGGCGAATCTGGATGTATTGGTGAAGAAAGTAAATAAATATAAGTTTCTTTGGTAATTCTGTGTTAAATCTGATGTATGACGGATCTAACTTTTTGTATGGTTAATATCACTGTTTGATCTATGCACATATGCTTACATTTTGAATACATGTGCATATGTGTTTAATCTAAGTGTGCGAACTAGATAAATCTAATAAATGTTTGCTTAAAGAACCTTGTAAGTAGATCTGATTTGCAATACTTTATCAAATATATTAGATCTGTAAGAAACACACTAATAATTCGTAAAGATTATTCTAGGTTCGGATTTGCATGAAACGAAGCAGTGTGATGCTACGGAACGATGCGCGAACCCTCCAGATCACATCTAGACATCCCAAGGGTGTAGAAACCTAGTTCTAGCACCCTCCGCTGCTACCTCGGGTGAGACCTCACTTCGTGCCCTGAGGATTGTTGCCGAAAGGTCTAGTAGTTGTGGGATTTGTTTGGCGAGATAATTCTTTCGAACCTGGGTTAGGTCCATATAAGCCAACAAATGGTTCTGTTGTCGAGACTGGGATCTGCCTAAGGGGTGTTTGATGTTGGGATGCTAGAGCCCTATAAAGAAAGAGATTGAAGAGTGGTAGGATTCGAAACTCCATGAGTTCGCTACTCAGGAAAATGGGAACCCATGAATATCGAAGGAATATTGGTTGGACCATTATATATACACAAATATTCATGAGATCTTCTTCATGAAATTTCTGGTAGAGGTGTACGAGTCGATCGTGAGGTTAGCTGACAGCGTGCGAAGGTGCAGATTGGACAAGCCTATTGTGTGGACTTCAGAACTGGTGCGTAGGCTAGAAGCCACCGATGATAAAATTGTGCATGCAGTAGATCATTGGCTGGATTGAGTAATAGGAGGATTTATCACTGAGTTCGCGATAGATACAACTGTGAGCTATAGTGAAGCAGAAAGGCGATTTCTTCAAGGGCCTTGGGGTAGGTACATCAAATCATTGAATACATGGATTAAGATGTTTTTGTGTGAAAAAAAAATTATGCACATTTATTTATGTCTAGAGTAATGTGGAGCTGAAGAGGTTAACATGAAGTGGGAGGGATAGGAAACAGTCTTTTGGCATCTATTTCACGGGAAAGCGAGAAGGAGCTTGCAAGGTTCTCACCAAAAAGTGCAGTCCGGTTTATCAAAGAGAGCTTCCCATTGATACCACCTTTGTCCACACCACCACCCTTTTCACCTACACCAAATACGTACACTCCAACACCAACCCCACCTCCAACCCCACCACCACCAAAAGTCAAGATAGCGAGTGTAGTCCGTCTGACAACATTTAAAGGTGTAGGAAATGAGGAGCCAGATCGGTTCCGGTTTGTGATCAAGTCTATAAGAGACGCTCAAGGCATCACAGGTGATAACGTCAAGAAGGCTACCTCAGTGAGCGCATTGCAGGACTGTGCACTGACCTGGTACATGAAATATTCAAGTGATCATCCAAATGAAGGAATAAAAACAATCCAGGAGGTGCTAAACAAGGAATTTGGGCAACAAAAGTTAGAAAGATAGTCGGTTATTGGGTTCAAGGAGATTGTAATGCTACCTGGTGAAACCCAATGGGATTTGGATCAGAGGCTAAAGAGCACCATCCGTGAGGCCAACATGACACTGACGGATGCGCAGCACCGCACTTGGTTTGTCACATCATTAATGCCATATCTAAGATCGGCTCTATTGCAAAAAAAGATCTCAACCCAAGCTGAAGCACTAGAGGCAACAATGTGGCTGCATGAAACCCCAATGCAGGATCCAAGGTTGGGAGTACAACAAATCCAAGTGCAAACAAAAAACTTATGTCTAGAGATGTAAAGCTTGAAACAAGGATAGGCGTCTAGGATAGAGGTACGGGAAGAAGTGTGGCGTATCAAATGTAAGGGACAGGGCCACGATACGGACCATTGTCCCATCTTCATGAATTGTGTGGCAGGAGGGGGCCCAATAGCATTGCGGCTAGAGGTACAAGCTGGGCCAAGCATGGTGTCAGCACTGTGGTGCGCAATCTATTAGGTGGGAGGAAAGCATGTAATGGACAATTGTCACCTATTGCCAAACTTAAGACAACCCCCTCCTCAATGGTTATTTTGTAACTTCTATAGCACAGTGGGCCACAATGAAAGAAATTGTCGCAATTATGATATTTTGAAGGATCGAACACCAGCTTATAGGATGCAAACTAAGGCATGCGGGTAGGATCCCACCACAGTGCTACCACGGGGAGGGTACCAAGGACGCGAACGAGGTTGCGAGGGAATGGGACCTTGACGTGGACAAGGACAATTAATTTTCTATAACTGCGGACGGCTGGGGAATTACGCATGGGATTGCACGAACCTGACCAAAGCCTGTTTTCCTTACTGTTACTAATTTGACCATGAAGCAGTCAATTGCCCAACGCTGATTGCTCAAATGCAGGAAAAGCGGATGGTTCCAACTAACCCCACTCAAAGTGTCCAAATGATGAAGGTTGAACCCTACATGGAGGATCCTAACGTAAATATGATGCTTTGATGTGGCGCCACCACTAGAGAGGATAAGGAGAAGCACCCAGAGACGAATGGATGGATTCATAAGGCCCCCCAGAAATAGCCAGACTTTGACTTGGACCGTGCAAAGGAAACCTTTATGGAAGCCAAGAATAAATTCATGGAAGCATCTACGTTAGAAAGTAAGGATCAATTTGGATAAAAAAAGGGTACTTCCATGCTAACCACCTTCTTGGAAACTTGCATGAACTTACTCAGAGATGATAAAGCAATAAAGGAGCTGCAAGAATTAATAAATCAATGTGTAGGAGCAGAAAAACCATGAATGATCCGAAAATTAGGAAAATATGCTTTGCGCACAGGGCAGGAAATGCGACTGACTATCCAAATTAGAGACTATGATATGGATCAAGGCACTTTAGATCTGGGGTCCAACGTGAATTTCCTACTAAAGCAGACTTGGGAATGCATGGGCAAGCCTCCACTACAATGGTCGCCAATTCAATTATAGAATGCTAACCAAAAAACGATTCTCCCTATGGGAAGACTGCATAGGGTTATAGTAGACATCGATGGTGCCAGCACCCAAACTGATTTTGAAGTCATAGAAATTGTGGGTGATAGTAACCCATATCTTGCACTGTTAGGGATAGATTAGGCAACATATATGAATGGAGTTATCAACCTCAAGAAACAAAAAATGATATTAGAAAAGAAATCTCTCCACGTAGTGGTCCCATTGGATCTAGCGAAGGGGGCATGATATACCAAGCCCATGCATGATGAAGATAGCGATGGGGAGTTGGACTATATCTACAAGATTACAATGCAAGATTAGGATAGGGTAAATCCAACAACAGAGGGTAGACTATCACGGGACCATGATAGTTCTTGCACGTCGGACTTCGATCAAGAGATTGAATGATGGTAGAACCGACTAGATGAAGTAACCACACTCAATTGTAATAGGATGGTGACAATAGGGGCAAAGGAACAACCAAAGATATCTGTGCAAGCATCCTGCGCAACCACTACTTCAGGAAAGGGTGTAGCTTCAAAGATGTGAAGAAAAGGGCATAGATGTCGAAGGCAGGCATGTGCATGGCCGAGAGAGTGAAATGAAGTAAGCATTCCTTTCCAGCATAGGCTACAGGTATTTGAGGTGTGGACCTCCAATCAACTTAGAATTAACAGTCCAAAGCTACCCCAACAGACTAGTGCACTAGCGGCCAGTGCCAAGGTTAGCAGGGGCTCAAGGAAGTTGTGGATACCACAGGTTTGTTGGGCCTGTAATAGACGATAGAAGCAAGCTCAGAAAAGACAGAGTAGCCATAGGCCCTGCAACATCAATACACTAAGGTTACAGCCAAGGAAGCCACGTGTGCTACAAAGGGATGGATCTAGCAGAGTAGACCAGGAACAAGTTACGACCCTGCTATCATGGCTGCGCCTACACTCATGGAAGAACATTACCCCTCGATCTACTACCGAGATGCATGAGAGGTGCTTGCATCCTAGGCTAGTAGGGCAGTTCCGCACTCGCATCAAAGGTGCAAGCACCTGACTAGTAGGAGAAACTACAGTCTCAGTGCCTCAAGCAATTGAGAGAAGGCACGAGACTATAAACCAGTCTGTGGAAAATGGGCACGGAAAAAGGATTATGTACCAAGTCAGGAAGTTCACAAGATCGTAGCTATGCCCCAAGGATGGTGCTACTGCAGGGAAAAGTAAAAATATGATCGTTAGCAACATTGGTCCTAACAAGAAGGTTAGATTACGTCAAAAAGGAGTGGGTAGTGGGACATTAAGACGAAAGCTCTAGAAAAGATACACACAGATCTGCCAAATCGATGCAACTGATAAATTGAAAATGGAGGGAAGGGATTTTTTCAAATCTCATAGGTTGTGGCCGGCCTTAGACTTTTGGTTCTTTGAACCAACAAAAATCAGTGAGTACGCGTCTACCAGGCACCCCATGAGTACCATGGCAAGAACTCAAGCACGAGTTGCAGGAGAAATGAAACTGAATCATGAAGAGCCTGAGGACGTGCCTCAAGTTCCCAAAGTTCCTAAGCCCCCACATACCCTATGACCCATGAAGAACAAGCAGATGGTAGGAATAGTTTGGGCCTCACTAAGACTCAACAAGCACTCAGCAGTTCACAATGGCAAAGTAGTCACCATCGAACCCGCTGAGGAGGATGACGATCTGCAAGCCCTGATTGATCAGATTGACACACACGTAGAGGAACAAGAAGCTACATTCCAACTTCTATCGTTGCCCCCGTATCTTTCTCCCTGGACAAGGACAACCAAGATACTAAAAGATGTGGACGTTGCAAAGACTACACTCCAAAGTCTGCTTCCTTCGAACGACATAAGGTTCGAAGGGTTGCCAATGGGGCACGTTCTAAGTGTCAAATTTGAAGATTGGGACCTAGCAGATAGTGACAAGTTCCCCAAACTGGCTGAATAAAAGTTATTGCCACAGAAATGGTTACTAGGTGTGGAGAATGTGGTATTGCTAAATCTCAAATGGATACCTCACTATCATCGCACGGCCGTCACCATATTTGTGATTTGACAGTTTCTATGTCTTATACATGATGGATATCTCTAGTTAGAAGAGCCAATCCTGATCATAGCTTACCTAATCCACTGGATTACGTACTTTCCACTTAAAGGGAATAACCCCACAGACCTTGTAGGGACTAGTAGTGAGGGAGGCCTCACCGAATCAGTGAAGGCGAAATACCATCTAGATAAAGGAAAGGGAGGGTATGTCATAGCAAGCATCAATGACCATGTGGTATGAGTCACCACTGAGATACTAGCTGGTAAACTAATCAAAAAATGTCATGCAGATGAGGTACCAGCCCCTGTCATTGCATTGGCAAGGCAGTGCACTGAAGGGGTTCAGTTCAATTGGGCACAGTTTTTATGCAACAAATTCCTGACCAATTGTCAAGAAGCATAGGAAAAAGGTAAGACATTTCATTACACATGGTTGTTGTTATCAATCCTTCTGGTTACAGGTGAATTGCCACAGGTGAGCTAGTTTCCCAACCTTGATGATAGCCTACTTGAAGCCGTGGTATATATTTCACTCTGGACTACAAAGGAAGCAACAAGGGTTTCCACAATCTGGGCATTTTGGACCTCCATGGAAGGAAAGATACAGAAACGGATTGCTC